>OZ025209.1:15653988-15781150 GCA_964019055.1 Anthopleura xanthogrammica | reverse complement strand
TCATAGAACTAGGGAATTGAATGTGATATATAACATGAAAGACACGAAGAATCTTCATTAGAAAGAAATTTTACATCTATATGCAAATATCGACCAAAAATGCTGTTTGTCTTTTTGTTATCTTTTGCCCTCGAGGTACTCTGCGTTATTACTATTTGTTGTTCTTGTCTTTGGTCAACGATATATGAGCAAGGTTTATTATCGCATTTTAATAGAAACTTTTATAAACGAGGCATATAATGTTCTCTCTCTCTCTCTCTCTCTCTCTCTCTCTCTCTCTCTCTCTCTCTCTCTCTCTCTCTCTCTCTCTCTCTCTCTCTCTCTCTCTCTCTCTCCTCTCTCTCTCTCTCTCTCTCTCTCTCTCTCTCTCTCTTTCTTTAATTCTCTATTTCTTTCTTTCTTTCTTTCTTTCTTTCTTTCTTTCTTTCTTTCATGTTTCTCTCTCTGTCTTTCTCAGTTTCCCGTTTTTCTCTTTCTTTCCCGTTTCTCTCTTTCTTTTTTCACTTCTCTCTCTCTTTCTTCTTTCTTTCTTTTATATTGTCATATATAGTTTATCCAACTGAAATCAATATATTAAGAGCTAGTTTTGCCTTAAATGACAACCCTCTTAAGCCTCTTGACAAGCAGGTAGTCATTCATCGACAAAATGTCTACATTTGAAATGAGTAGACTTGAAGACTTTTCATTAGACCCAGTCTCATTTCTTTGAATAGTTTAGCCAATGCAGTCAGTCAGGATCATGAATTTGAAAAGCACTATCTAAAAAACTCAAGAAAGAAAAGATTGCCGTGTCCTTAGAGACGAGTAAATTCTTTTTGATATTGATTACTGTAGCTTGCAAGTAATTGTTTTTTTAATTTTTACTCCATAAGAATTACATACCCAGGTTTCAAAATATTGCGATCCCTGTTCTACTTAATTTCTTCACTTTTTTCTTGTTCTTCAACCATCTTTCCATTCTTTTCTCTTCTCTTTCAATCTCAGTATTCCCTTTCGTTTCTTTAGAGTGAATCCCCTTTTTTCTTGCTTACTTTCTTTTCTTCTTTCTTACTTTCATTTCTTTTTTTCTTGTTCTTCTTTTCCCTCCTTCCTTCAATTGCTTGCTTGCTTTTTACCCACCTACCTTGCATTCTTTCCTCTTTTCTTTCTATGTCGTTCGATTTATTTAATGTGAATGATTCATTTAGCATTTCAAGGGGCACTTGGATCAAAACGCCCCATTTTTTAAAAGTCCAAATAATTCAAGTATTTGAGGATAATATGACTAAATTATGATCATGAAAACCAGATTGGCGAAAATTTTAGCCTTGGAGCCACTTGCAGCTGAGAAATTTTGGTTTAAAAACTAAAAGAGCAATGTATGATGTCATTTACTCACAATTTAGATGCTGAGAAAAAGTGATAATATTTGTCCGCTACTTTTGACTTTGAAGAAAATATGTTGCTTGGCTACTATTGGGGCCACATAGATAAGCATAGATAAATTTAAAGTCATTTCCAATTTTCATCGAAAGTGCCCCTTTCATGCACTTAAAAAAAGATCTCCCTCGATCCCCTGGGAGAGCCCTCGATGCCCTGGGAGAGCCCTTGATGATATGAAGAACTTTTCAACTTTGTCAGGCTTTTCTGCTTAGAATGCGGGCTCCTTAATTTTCAAAGTAGGGTTTTAGGATCAACCCATAGACATGGCAAATTATGTATGTCTGGTGTTTCTCGTTGTATTTTCTGATTATATACAATATTTATAAACTCATTCAACTGTCAAAAACTTATGCAGAAAAATGGCCGGATATAGATAGCTTTGTTCATAAACATTTCAATTCTGATCTGATGATATTGCTCCAAATCATTTTATTACCAAATAGCCTAAGTTTCTGACTTTGCTTTTAGATCGAGTGTCCCTCTTAAAATCTTAAAAGATTTCTGGCTGGCAATTTAACTGACATCTGCCCGAAAACCTCCGTCAAAAAACACCCACGCTCGTAGCTATTAATTAACAGGTGCTCGCAGGTGCAATCCAGGAAGTATACATTGATCCTTTTTATTTACGTTTCATTGTAGATTTGCCGTGGTTAGTTTGGTTCTTGGCTTCGTGTTCTCAGTTATCAGGATGCCAGGCATTCAAAATGTTACCAGCTCCATCACCAGGAATACGTCCAATAGTTCAGTGGTTTGCGAACTTTATCCAGAGCCCAGAGAGTCGTTTTGTTTCCGTGTCATAGCATCGTTCTGTATAATATTGATGTCACTGATCGGGAATGCGTTAGTTTGTCGAGGAGCTATCAGACGAATCAAAAGACCCTTTAGTTACTACCTAGTGACAAACCTGGCTGTTGCAGAATTGGTTTTTACGGCCACACAGCCGTTCACTTTGGTCTACAACACCAAACCCTATTCGTGGATCTTTGGAGATTTCATGTGCCATGTTGTCGACTCATTAGCCTTGTGTACCACCTTGGTTATCACTTTTACCTTAGCTGCTATTGCTGTATACCGTTGTATTATGATGATACAGCCATATAGATATCGCGGCTTTTCTACGCGTCTTTTATACGCAGTGATAGCAGTTTCGTGGATTTGGGGCATCGCTCTTTCGCTGCCCGACTCAGTTTCAAGAAAAAGAGTCCAATATGAGGATTGTAATGTGTTTGTCTGCGAGAGCTCTGTGGATCTATCCGACTACAGGATGACGATTTTTATCCTGAATTTTGTGGTACCATTCATCACGATGTTGCTGTCCTACAGTTGTGTAATTTGTATGGTTAGGAAACACATCGTGAAATCACGACAGCAAATTGAACTGTACTCAGCTGCAACTGAAAGCCTTGGAACAAGATCAAGTATATTGTCCAATGACACTAAACATCAGCCCCAGACAAGAGACAAGAAGCTAAACAAAACAACTCAAGATGAATTCCCCGTTCCTATTCTAAGCTCGTCTCCAGATTCACATCAACAAAAACCACCCAGCAACAAGATGATGCGTCTGGAAGCAGATGTACTTAACATGATCTACCTCATCATTCTCTTGTTCTTTCTGTGTTACCTGCCTTCAAATGTTTTGTTCATTTTGACTGAAGGGCTCGGTTTCGAGTCAATTAAACATTGGAAACATTACTGGCTAATAACATGGTACTTGAATTTGCTACATACGGCACCGACTGCTCTCCATCCAATTTGTTACGGAGCCAAAAGCAAAATTCTTGGGCTTTTTTGCAGATGTCCTTGTCGGCGTCGATGGTTCAGGAAGTGAGCATAAAGAGCTCCAAAGAATAAAACTACAGATAGGGACAAGTAACTGTTAAATCAAGTAGTATATTTTATCTCAATCATACAGGAAGTGATTGTTCAGTTTTCCAAGCCGCTTGACGCCAAAATCGAATTGGAATTCAGAAGTTGATTTTTGAGGAAGGAAACTGAACCTACGAATCCGGCGAAAAACTGGGCAAAAAATGTTGTGTGCTTCTTGCGTGGAGCAACTTGCTCCTCGAATTTGTTCTGTTGACAGCTTCTTCCAAGAGTAGTACACTACACAATATATTGTGACATTGTCCTGGAGCAGGCTAATGTGAATTGAATATTACAGCAAGTGAATGAAAACTTTCAACTTTTGTGACTTGCATTATGGAGTGTACCTCCAATCTACCTATTTCCAAAGCTTTATACCAGTTGTACGTGGACTTGCGGTACGTACTCTTGCCATACAACGAACACATTTTCCAATACAAATCCCTATAAAATGTTCGATATTATTAGAATGCGGCTGAAATAGCTCCGGGATCGCCTGGAGTACCCGGCCACTCTTTATTCGACTGTAGGAGACTTAAGTTTAGTTAGCTTTACAAATACGAGAGATTTGCTACAAGCCTAAGGTGCAGTGAAGCCGCCTAGGAAGACGTTCCCTAGTAAGTGTGTGTGTTTTTTGGAAGGAATTCCTTACTAGCTAGACCATTTGTCCATGCATACTTAGGTCCGTGCTTTCCAGCTCAAATACAGCTACAGCCTTAGACTTGGCCTTCTAACTCCGAAGTAAAGTCGATTCAGTGTGAGAAAGAGCTATCTAGGTTCGTCTATATATTTCCTATTTACATTTTGCGTCTAGAAAATGGACTACTTCGACGATACGGCGGCCATCTTGAATCTGAATTAATGAAAAGGGCCGTGTACGAAATGGCGCGGGCTAAGGATCTATTGAAGAAAAAAATCCTTGCTAACTATCTCTGTCTCTTACATGCTGGTAAAGTGACAAGCATTTCATTTTTCCTACGTAGTATTAGTCATTTCTTTTACATCTTGAATCAAAAGACATTATGGGGCGTCCAGGGTGCAAAACAAAACAAAGATGTCAGGTAATATAGAGAGTTTCATTTCATTTGCCTTTCTTTCATGTCCATCTTCTTAATTCATCTCTCGCAAGTTGTATTGTGGTGAAATGTTAATGTTAATTGCCCGGGGGGGGGGGGGACTCCAATATATCGTAGGGCGGGGGTGCTCGTCGTATCTTTTAGGAGTCAAAATCAGGGGTTTGGTATCGTTTAGGGTGTCTAAAAGCTATTCGGGCCACCGAAGTCAAAGCTGGTATCTTTTAGGGTATTTTTAAAGATAATAAGATATTAGATAAGAATAATAGCAGCAAAGACAATTTTAATTGACTTTAATTGTATAATTATGTCCAATTATAAACGTGTAACTCACTCATCGAATACATTGAAATTCCATCAGCATCCCGGGCTCGTGTCAATTAACACTCACTGGGAAAATGGGGCTGATCTCTTAAGCTAATTTTCATCGATTAAAGAGTTTACATGTATCAATGCTAATGAGCGTTTCAGCTTAATGGCATCACGTTAAAGTAATATATATATTCATATATATGTTTAATTTGTTACTGTTCTTGAAATTAATAGATCTGAGATTTATGACAATGCTTTCAAAAACTTTACAAGCAGAAGGTGTTCGAAGTTTACGTCTTTGGGACTATTAAAAATACAAAATAACTATAAATTTGTCCAATTTTAGCTGGTATCTCTTAGGGGTAAAAATATCTTGTTGCCACGCCCACCTTTGTAGGACTCAGGTATCTTTTAGGGGTCATTTTTTAAATTTTCGACGAGCACCCCCGCCCTTTTCCGGCCGGAGTTCCCCCCCCCCCCCCCATTAATCGACACTATATCTGTAACAAAGCTTTGTATATTTGCCTCCTACCAAGATGGCCGCCGTTTATCGTCGAAGTAAACCATTATAAAGGTCACTACGTTGGTCCTAGGTTTTGATCAAAACAGATGGTATTGGTTCAAGTTGTGGCTAAGATCGGTAAATATTATTGACGATCAAATAACCATGGCCCATAACCATCTGTAGGGTCATATACGATCAAATAACCATGGCCCATAACCATCTGTAGGGTCATATACGATCAAATAACCATGGCCCATAACCATCTGTAGGGTCATATACGATCTATCAATTATTTTAGGAACAAAGTTATGAATTTGTCTAAAAATGAATGTCAGTCAGACATGAGTCGTATGGCGCTGGTTTCGGCGCCTTTGTATGCCTTCGACTCGGCCACGTTGAGCTGCGTCCTTCGCAATTAACCTATATTAGGGCTGCAAGAAAGGATGATTAGCCAATTTATTTATATTTATTCATTTATCAAGGTGCTTTTTTCCAATTCTGGTGTTCATTTTGCCGGTCTGCTAGTGCAAGTCCCCAATTCGCTCGCGGAACAAGGGCCACAAGTTCGTCATCCATTTTCTGTGTCCCCTCGTAAAATAAGGACAAGTGTATATTATCCAAGGCTTCAAGAAGCAAGAAGTACAAATCGAGATAAAACAAGTAATGCCCTAAAAAAATCCTGCTTTTAATCATTCATTAATTCCAACATTCGTGCAAGTCAGTGGCTTTTTGATATAACAGCTGGCGACAGTGCTGCAGATCCCGCAAGCAATTGTATGGTTTTTACAGAAATTTCCAAAAAGGCAATAAGAAATACCAAATAAAAGCTCTTGTAGGTGTTTATTTTAGCCGCAGTTTTGTAAACCATCTAAATAACGTTTTTGTAATTAGATAATTATACAATATTGACCAGATTAAAATAATGAATTTGCGAGGTTTTCTTGTCTAATTTTATTCAGGAAGAAGATGTTGAAGAAGGAAAATGAGCAAATACTACAGTCAAACAGCATGAATTATATTCAAAAGGGCTCCTTCCAAATCATTTTATCTCAGCTGTCCTTTTTATGTCCTTAGCATGTACAGGATTCCCACTCATCTGGAAAAATAAAATCCCCTGGTTTTTCCCTGACATTTCCCTGACCAAAAAACATTTTTCACTGACCACACAGTCCACTTATTTCATGAAAAGTAGTTTGGTCACAGGAAGCCCAATTAAGAACTTAAAACCAATTTTTGAAGGCTGACAGAAATTTTCACTGACTTTTGGGTAAATTACAAAAATTCACTGACCAAAATCAAAATTCCCTGACCTTGAAAAAAATTCAGAATTCACTGACTTTTCCCTGACCGTGGGAAACCTGTTTTAAATTCAGACCACTCGCAGTTGGTGCTTCCGAATGGTACCGAGGACGCCTTCTATATATAGAGCTCATGGTCTAAATGGTGTCTTGCCACCTTGTTTTACTCTCAACATGAGATTTAATCTTTAGCTCTTCAGTGTCTAATCAAGCAATAGCATCACGTTTCGTGTTTACATAACGTATATAAGCAGAAAACTAAACTAAATATCCAAAAACACTCGTAACATCCCAAATATTATTACAAAAAGCTGTAAACATAGTTTTGTTGTTTAGAAAAGGAGTTGGACATAAAAAATTGAAAACTCCTGAAACAAACGCAGTCATTTTGTAAGCGTGCCTGCGCTCACGTCGCAAGATGACGTCACGTTTTAAACACGCTGTTTAGCCAATGAGAGCGCGCGTTATATCGTAGCTATTCATTTTCAATAAGGGTTGTAAATAGTAATTTCTGCCTTTTGATATTCATATTATCTTTATTGTTCTAAATATATATAATATATATATCGCTGTTGTTCATTTGGAGTTAACTGTTAATGACGGACGTGTTCGACTATACCCTACAAGAATCAAGTGAAAAAAGAAAGAAAAAAGAAAAAAAAGAAATTTAGACTATACGTGCCATTCTCTTTGGAATGAGATCATTTTGTACGACTCATATTGATGTCTCTCACGTTACTGTGAAGGTTTTACAACATAGTCTACGGTCCACGTGTAGGATCGCGCAAAATCTGCTAAATATATACCTCTTTTCGAATTCATAAAATACCGCTGTGTTTCTTGATTGCAGATTCATCTATTCAAGTTTTGGCCTCATTTCGGTGTCCAAATATTCATAGATTCCAACAGTATAGTAGAGAATGCACATCAACTGAAATACCCTGGAATTCCACAGACCTTCACTTGAACACAGGAATATTCTACACAAAATCGAGGTTAACTAACCCTGAGAAAAAGTATTGAATTCGAAACTGGAGTAATATGTGAAAAACAAAACGGGAATTTGAGGAGGTGGTTGCTTAAGATTGTCGCTTAAAGATGGCCGCTTACGAGATATCGTTCAAAGAGAGTCTACTGTCTTTGAGAGGGAAGTACTCTCACGGCTGAGCCACCAAAGCTTTCCAATAAAAGTAAAGAAGAAAAGTACATGTTCTATTAATAAGAACGAACAATCCTGCTGAAAGGCATGTTGTACAAAGCCAGTTTGTAGCTTCTGTAAAGTGTAGCAAGAGGACTACCAAAATGGTACTAATGTTAGGTGAATTCAGCGGACGTACATCAAAATGTCTCCCTTCGATATTGCAACGAGTAACAACTAAATTGTAAGTTCCAAGAGTGATCATACTGATATATATTTTTCCGTAAACCTTCCATCAGAAGAAAATAAAAAGAACTCCTCACTTTCCTGTTAATCTTGTTCTTGAATGGCGCCATTCTTCAAGTGGTGCGCAGCATCGGAAGCGTCAGCATTTGACGACGTCAGTTGACGAAGGACGAGTTTTTTGTAAACGCCATTTTGAGCGATTAAGGAATCGTGGTCACCTCGCTCGACTATTGAACCCTTTTCCATAACGAGAACCTGGGATGAAAATAGTGAATGAGTGAGTGAATATGAATGGGTGAATAAATTATTGGATGGATGCATGGGTGGACGAAGAGCCGATGGGTGGCAGCCATGTTGGATGACACGACAGATGAAATCAAGAACAAGCTCTCGGTTGAATGAAAGAAATCGGGTTTTCCATAGCACTGACCAATTAACCTGTCATCCAACATGGCGGCATACAGCCTAGGCAGTAGTTATTTTACTTACGAGGTCAGCATTACGGACGGTGGACAGTCGGTGTGCAATAACAAGAACAGTTCTGTTAACCATAGCACGATCTATGGCTTCTTGTACAAAATGCTCGCTCTCTGCATCAAGGGCACTGGTAGCCTAAAGCAACAACCAATGATAAACAATTATTAGACGGAGTTGAGCAAAATATCGTGATTTGTTAGTGACGAGCAAGCAATCATTTTTCAATAATTGTTTTATCATTTAAATTATTTCTTGATAATGTGTTGTTGGCTGTTTTTGCTATCTACGGATCAAACATGCCAAGGCATTTTCTGACAGCAAAACGGCTTTGAACCGTAATGCGCATGAGCAGACTATTATTTGTAGGCAGTTATTTGCAGTTCTCTCGGCCAATCAAACAACGGGGAAAAATTTGAATGATAAAAATAATCAATTAATTCATTCATTTATTTATTGCTAATTCATTATTTCCCATATAGGTTGTTTGCTTTGGGAATGTTTCATTAAATTATTACCTCGTCAAGGAGAAGGATCTGTGGATCCATTAGAAGTGCTCTGGCGATTGCTACACGTTGTTTCTGTCCTCCTGATAAGGTGATCCCACGTTCACCCACTTGGGTTTTGTATCCCTCCTGCAAAATAGTAAGCAATGAGATGAGAAGGAAACAATGGAACACAATTTGGTCATTAACTTACTTGGAACTCGCATAGCGCCTTTACAGTGCGCACACTCTAACTGCGACCACTTTAGCAAAGTTAACCAATGATAATAGAGAATGATTACAAAGCAAGCAAGGAAGCAAGGAAGCAAGGAAGCAAGGAAGCAAGGAAGCAAGGAAGCAAGGAAGCAAGGAAGCAAGGAAGCAAGGAAGCAAGGAAGCAAGGAAGCAAGGAAGCAAGGAAGCAAGGAAGCAAGGTAGCAAGGAAGCAAGGAAGCAAGGTAGCAAGGAAGCAAGGAAGCAAGGAAGCAAGGAAGCAAGGAAGCAAGGAAGCAAGGAAGCAAGGAAGCAAGGAAGCAAGGAAGCAAGGAAGCAAGGAAGCAAGGAAGCAAGGAAGCAAGGTAGCAAGGAAGCAAGGAAGCAAGGAAGCAAGGTAGCAAGGAAGCAAGGAAGCAAGGAAGCAAGGAAGCAAGGAAGCAAGGTAGCAAGGAAGCAAGGTAGCAAGGAAGCAAGGTAGCAAGGAAGCAAGGTAGCAAGGTAGCAAGCATGCAAGCATGTAAGCAATCAATCAAGCAAACAAGCAAGCAAGCAATTCAAGGAAACAAGGAAGCAAGCATCACTAGATATGATTAGATATCTGACAGACACCTAAGGTGTTATCAATAAATCGTTGAAACATCGTGATTGGCTGAGGTTAATGTGATACTGATTCTACCCTAATTTGTTTATTTAACTCACCTCAAATGACATTATGAAGTCGTGCGCATTGGCTTGACGGGCTGCCTCTTCGATCTGAAAGAGAACAGAAAATTTAGAAAAACAGAAAAACTCTTTCTTCCTGTCTTCTTACTTTTCCTTTCATTTCATTTCATTTCCTTTCCTTTCCTTTCCTTTCCTTTCCTTTCCTTTCCTTTCCTTTCCTTTCCTTTCCTTTCCTTTCCTTTCCTTTCCTTCTCTTTCCTTTCCACTCTCTCTTCTCTTTTTCTCTCTTTCTAATTTCTTTCATTCTCTTTCCTTTCCTCCTTCCCTCTCCCTTCCATCCACTCATTCCTCACCTCTTCTTGAGTAGCATCTTTTCCAAAAGCAATATTCTCAGCGATAGTAGTCGCAAACAGTACAGGTTCCTGGCTAACCAGAGCCAGCTTCTTTCTATACCAACTTAAATCAAGCGATGAGATCTCCACATATCCAATGCAGATTTTTCCTGATACGGGATCGTAGAATCTCTCCAGGAGACTAATCACAGTTGACTTACCCCCACCTGACGGACCCACTAGTGCTACTGTCTCACCAGGTTCGATCTTAAAACTGAGTCCCTGGAAACACAGAGTAAAGAATGCGTCACGTTTTGAGATTGGGTGGTTTGTTGCCCAATTTCAAACCACGTGTCATTCTCTTGAGAATAAGATTCTTTGTTTGAGTTGTATCCATATTCATGTGTCTTCTCATGCACAACCGTTAAACAATGAAATGAGGGAACTGCGAAAGGGACTATTAAGAGAATAAAACGCGAGTTACCTTCAGGACATCGGTGTCGGGTCGTGTGGGATAATGAAAACAAACATCTTCAAATATTATAGCTATACAAAAAAAAATACACGTTATTAGAGCATGAATGCAAAAATGTATGGTCACTGATGAGAGAGAATTTCCCATAGGAGAGGAGTAAGGGGTAGTCATTGTCGATTAACTTCAGTTAAGAAATCTCCCCTCGTCCAAAACACATGTACCTTACTAGTAAAAGGTCAATGGGAAATGATGGGGGGGGGGGGGGGGGGGGGACTCAGTTGAAGCATAATTGACGGATGGAATTCGTATCGGTTTTATGTTGGTCGTGCATCGGTCTCGTATCGGTTTTGTATCGGTCTTGTATCGATCTTGTATCGGTCTTGTATCGGTCTTATATCGATCTTGTAACGGTCTTGTATCCGTCTTGTATCGGTTTTGTATCGGTTTTGTATCGGTCTTGTATCGGTCATGTATCGGTCTTGTATCGGTCTTGTAGTTATCTCGTAGTTGTTTTGTAGCGGTTTTGTGTCGTATATCTAGGGGAGGCATCTTAGTGTTAACTATAATTAGTTTAAAACTTACAGTCATTCAAAGAGGCCAATTCACGTCCACCCTCTATGCTTATTTCTGGTTCACGATCTAATAATTCAAACATTCGCTGCGACGCACCAACCGCCTGGAACAAAAACAGATTAACATGTGAGGTTATGGATAATCATTATAATCAAGAGGTATGGATGGTTCGCATACATATACGCCCCTTGCAGCACGTCGGAATGCAGCTCAATTTGGAGGACAAAACAATAGGTTCCAATTCCCAGGATATTGAAATTCTTTTATTTTGTCCTCCATATTGAGTTGCTTTGATGTCATGTGCAAGCCGGGTCTATACAACCCTTTCAGAGCAGCTTTGCAACGCAAAATAACAAATCTTACTTCCCATTAGAGTTATATTCTGTTGTATCATACAAAATGAGCTGTACTCGGATCATCATCCTACCTAGGGTATATACTACTTTGTCCTGCAAATATTCCACCTCCCTCCCCTCCCTATCCCCTCACCCACCACCCCTCCCCTCTAATGTTGGACTTTTCATACCCACCCCTCCCTCACAATTTCTACTTTACCTTCATAAAATCCCCATAAAGCGAGGACAAGAAGGCAAACGACATGGCCACGTTCAGGGTATACAACATAAAGGCTGAAAGGGAAAAATTATTGAATCATTTGAATCATCCATTCAACCAAGAAGTAATGACAATTTTTTCATTTCCCCACAGGTAGCCCAAGCTCTAAATAACATTACATACTTCAAAACATGCTATTTATATATGAAAGAATTAATTCCAGTGTGAACAATTGCCGATTTACCTGTAAGAATGCCGACATTGAGATCGCCTTCGTTGACGAGTTTTCCTCCATACCAAAGAACCAATACGATCGCAGCCTGTGGAATTGGCGGGAAAATTAAAATCACGCTCATTGACTCAGTCACGTGACCCTAGCCCCTATCTCTCTCCATAAACAAGAAGTTGCGTGACATTCACTGAACCAATTGCGGCAAGCTGAATTTTGGCGGGAAACATTAGGCAGATATTATGGTTGTCAGCGGTTTGGAGAGTTCTTCATTAACTGATGCATCTGTGTGACTTTAAAGACATACGAATATTGGACTGCAGGCTCAACTATCATAATAACCTCTGGATCACGTTTTTACAAACCTGAGCGATAGACATGACGATGCCATTAAAAACACCTAGGAAAAGACATAAAACCATAACAGATTAGTACCGTAAGCATTAGCATCTGTTTCTAGAAAAATATATAATTTAAATCCTTTAGGAGGGTAAATTGGCATGACACAGGGCTCAGTGGAGGTTAAGCGTTAGCGCGCGCAAATTCTTTGGCTATTTGTATTGATGTCTCTACGGTTGCGCAGTCAAGAACTACCAGGAAACATGTTATAACTTCTCTGCTTTCATCCAGTCACATTTATATTAATCCAGCTGGATTTACCCAAAAATGTGCGCGCAAATGCTCGCCCTGGGACGCGACTGATAAAATGTTCGGCTATGAACCAGCTACTGCCAGAAACGTTTTTTTGAAAGTGGGGGTAGCCTATTGGGTGGAGGAATCAGGACAGGGATTCCCATCCTCTCCCCCAAACCTATTATGGGCTATCCCGCTGCCTTTAGGCCACAGGGAACCCAACGGGGAGAGGGCGTTAAAGGAACACTCACCAGATGCAACAGCCAACTTGGCACCAAGAAGGTAGCTCTTGTGGATGCCTTCGCCGTATTTATCCATGGTTTTCGGCTCTTGTGAGAACGATCGAACAGTACGAATATTGCCAACAGATTCTTCTGCTACGGCTGATGCTTCTGCTAGTTTATCTTGATACTGTTTGCTAATTCCTTGAATAAACTTTCCTTTAAGTGAAAAAAAGGGGAAGTTAAATCAAGCAAAACTATTTGTAACAGCCGACAACTATTATAGTAACGGCTAGATTGATTCAATTGTGCACGTGAACATACTAGAGACTTGATCTTTTAAGATTAAAATATTAAAACATCCCTTCCCCTGCAGGCGCGCGCAGCAAACCTTGGAAAGAAGTGTAAGAAAAAAGCATTGAAAAATACAACGGATTTTTTCTTTTTATATAACAAAACCAATGAAACAGCTTACTAACGGCTCGTGCTTCTATTTCCGTGCTTACGTCACTTCCTGCATGCTTTATTACAGAACGAAGCACGGAACAAGCTGGCTGTTTTATTTGTTAAATAGAACGCATATATTTACCATATTGTTGGGCTCCAACCCCGATGATCGGTACAACAGAGATCAGCACACCAGTCAGTTTAGGACTGAGTGTGAACATGAAGACTATTGAACCAAGGATTTGAAGAATGTATCTCAGTAGCATCGAAATATTCACCTGATGTTAAACATTCAATAAAAAGAGGTCGATAAGCAATTCAAATCACAAACGAGAGAAAAATTTCAGGAATAAATAGTCTGCGATAGCGGTGGAGAGGGGACTATGGCGAGGCGAGAGGAGGGAATTGTGAATTTCCTCTTTGTGTACTGTCGATGGACAACATTTTCTCCTAGGAATCGCAAGACTTCTTTACCTTGGGCGTAACGCAGCAAAAGCTTCGGGTCCACTTTAGCGTTTTCATAGCGTTTCAAAAGCGCAGATAGGATCGGACGTCATCTGCGCATGCGAAAAGCAGACGTACCGATGTGAATGACGTCACTAGGCCTCAGTTTTCAAATGTCCCCACTCTGGAAAGCGTTCTCAAATGTATGCGTTTTCGATTGTTTTAGTGTTGATGCAAGGCCAAAACGCATAGAAAAGTATGCGCTTTTAAGCGAAAACGTATTCGTGTGGAAGGGGCCTAAAGCGCCATCATGCAAATCGATGAAGCAAATATATTTATTTACCGTTAAAGCATTCTGGATCACTTGAGTATCTGACGCTAAGCGATTGGTGAGTTCTCCAGTTCTAAAACAAATAAAAAGAGAGAAAAGAACTTCACTGTGAAATGATTTTCAAAACAAAGAGTGAAGGGCCGCAGGTTTTGATTAGCAATGCTTTGCGCGATTCGATCGTCGTTGCCTTAGCTGGAAATAGATCTTAGTTTGGGCTTGTCACTTTCCCATTTGTAACGTGTTGGAAACAAGTTCACTTAGAGGGTACTATGTTTACTGCAATTCTCAATATTCTGTGAACTCGGTAGTTGCGAGTTTCCCGTTTGAATTTGGTTTTTCACTGCCGCCAGTCAAAAATATAAAGGTAGCGAATTAATACTTTGGATTGACGGCAGCGAAAGACCCTTTTCAACAAGACGTTGAAATGTCTGAGTTCGCAGAATACCGCAGTTAAGCGAACAAAGCTAGCGACACGTTATAGGATGGACGGTAATTTTAATTCTAATGGAGCGTACCTGTTAGTGTCGAAGAAAGCAACCTCTTGACAAATAATGGCGTTGAACAACTGAAAAAATATCATGGGGATATTAATGATGGTCAGAGTAGAGTAGAGTAATTTAGGTTAGAGTAAAATATGGGAAGCAGAGATGGCGTAGCGATGAGAGTGATCGCCTCTCACCAATGCGACCCGGGTTCGATTCCCAGACTCGGTATCATATGTCGTCGTCATATGTGAGACCGCAAAATGAATTGACTCAGGTAAAACCCAGGACAATAAAAGAGGAAAAGCAAAGGAAAACCTGCACACGACGAGGTAAAACCTCAACGTACCTGTTTTCTTATTCTTGCGACTATTCTCTGGCCAGACAGAGTGTAAAGCCATGATCTTATCATCGCAGCAAGAGCACCACCAACATATATTCCCAGTAGGATCAGGATAGTCTCGTTCAGTTTTTCTGTAAGATAAGCATTACATTTTTAAACCAAAGAAGACAAATTTCCATAAAGTTTCTTTAATATAGCATTCGAAAGTTACTCTAGGAACATTCCGTTTGCATATAAAAAAGGTGTATGGAAGTTATGTGTTAAATGACATTGAAAATAGTTTATTTCATTTTATTCTAGTTCACTTCATTATTCTTAATATTCTACCTTTTATTTTCATTTCATTTCATTTTTTATTTCATTTCGTTTTGTTTCATTTCATTCCCCTTCTTCGGTTCTTCGGTTTCCCTCCCTCTACAAAACCCAAAACGCTAACTGATTCAAATTCAGTGTTTGAAGTTCGGCTACTTACCCATCCCAGGTTGCATGGCCGAGGAGATAACCATACCAAAGAAGTATGGTGCGGCAATCTGTGACCCCGTTGATACCAGAAGAGCGATAGAAGCGATGAAAAGGATACCTGATTCCTGTGAAGGAAGATTGCAAAAAATTCCTTTGATAATACCCTTGACAATAACTGATGCACGCATGCGCATGGAATAGTATAGCTATGATAAAACGCACAATCTGATTGGCTAAATAGATATATAATTGCCATGATCATGCCAAATTGTGTATGGCTCAAAGAGTGTTTCAAACTCCATACTGTGATAATTTTTTTGCCATCCCACTTCAAAAAGCATGTATAAAAAGTAGCAGTATTCTAAACTCCCTTACAGGTTTTGCAAGAGTAGCCAGTCGACCCAGATTGACTTTTTTCTTGGGCGCTCCTTCCTCTTCCATGTCATTTACTGTATGTAAGATACGCATGACCTTTAACTTGCGCATAGCATGGAAACTCAAGACAGCAGCAACTGACTCCAGAAAACAGAAACAAAGAGAACTGATGACCAATGCATAATATGTTGGGTGGAGATGATGGACACTGTCAGTTCTTACATTGTAGATTAATATACCTAAGAGAAAAAGAAAATTCAACAAATTGGATTGATCCTCAGTCCCCTCCAAAAATGATTGGAATGGGGGTGGGGTGGCTCAGGAAGGGGGAGGTAGCAAAAGAAAAGGTGTGGGAATGGGGTAATGTAGCTGGTACAATAAGAAAAATGGTGGTCATAGGTTGGTAGAAAGGGTAGAGAGAGTAGGGAGGCTAGGGTAGTGTAGGGGTAAGGGGAGTAGGGTTGGCTTGGGAATGGACTTTGCTTCAGAAAAGCCCTTGGGAGTGGAGTAAAATAGGATAGGGTAGCATAGTGTATGGGAGTGTAGTGTATTGAAGTGTAGTGGAAAGGAAAAAAAGGGTAACATTAGATAGAAAAGTGGGGGGTCACATGGATTATGTATGGGGCACATCTTACTTTAGATAACAAATGATTAATGAAAGTAAACAAAACTTACCTTTAGTAATACTAAAAGCTAAAGACCCAATACTAAAGAAAAGAATCAGGAAATGCCAGATACATTTCTTAGTTGACAGTGACGATTCATATGGATGATCAATCTGCTTCAAGGAAATGTCCTCCAAGGAGGCATAAATAAAGAATAGCAAAGCACATCTAACAAAAGACAACAAAGCCAAGTCAATGATGCTGTCTCTAATGGTAAAGTGAGTAACATGGTCTTCCATGTACTTGGTGTTGCCGCCACATAACCAGAGAGTAACTGACGATGCCAGGTCAAGAACGAGTAGCACCTGCATGAAGATAGTGAATCTGTATGTTGGGAGAGTGTAAAAACCAATGCTTGCTTTGTCGCCATCCTCTTCCTTGTTAATGGCCTCTTCGGCATTGCCAATGTCATCGTGATCCATATTGCTAGAGTAAAGGACAACAAGGTTTGAGGAAATTTACATTGCAATGTACAAAACATATTGGTCTGGCAGAGGGGTAGGAGTACGCTAGCACCAAAAAAGCTACTTTCCTTCGTAAATTAAAGATTGCTGCCAGGCAATTGTCAAAAACATATTTGAGGGGAGATGGTCTCAGTGGCAGATCCAGAATAATTTCAAGGGGGGTGACTGGTACCAGTGGCGGATCCAGAGGGGGTTCCATGGGTTCCACGGAACCCCCCTTTGAGCATCAGACCCTTTGAAAAGGGGTATATGAAATAATGTGAATGCGTCCTGCAATGAAGTTTTACGTATCAGTAGTTGAAAGAGTGACGACGAAATGTAACCCCCCTTTGTAAAATTCTGGATCCGCCACTGGGTACCTAGCAAAGCATTCCATAGTGTGGTCTTTTTTGGTCTTATTTTATCCTGTATTCTTATTATAATGGAGGGGTCAGTTGAAAAAAGTGTAAAAAGTTTACCAATTTCTCACTCTCCCCTTCAATAAAAAACGAAATACCCTAAACAAAGCAGTGGGGTCAACAGGGGGTGAAATTGTGGCTTTGTTAAGTTGATCATTCAAAAGATTTACATTTTCAGTACCATGCAATATATTATGCAAGAAGAAAACTTTGTTCAATCATTTGGACTTGTATAAAGTTGAATGGACGATATAAATCCTTGTATAGTGTATACTGTCTAAGGATCATATCTGATAAAGCTACGAATGCTGAGTCATGTTAGGTACCATAGTAAGCTTATATATACGAACGTGCTGTAGGACCAGTAGCATAGCACTTTCGTGCATGTTCTATCTATATACCCTGACCTCTATTCGATTTTTACAGGGTTTTTTGTACATCTTTCTTTGGGAATTACGCACAAAAACAAAGGAACGAAAACCAAAGGATGGTTATGAGTAGGCGAAATTGTAAACCTTTAACTTATGTAATCAAAGTTCTGGCAAGTGATTTAGCTTATGAGTGTATACAGTACAAAGAGATCTCGCGATTAAATTGCTTCTTCACGAAAAATAACCCCCTAAACCCTGATTTCGACAACATTTTCGCTCTTAAGGACAGCAGAGAGGCGTAAAACCAGATCGACCGATTAGAATGAAAGCCTTGCAGCGTGAATTTTGACAAAAAACTTTAGCTTTATTTTGCAAACATCTTGCGAACATCGATCTGTTGCCGTAGCTCAAAATCACTGTAAAATACTTACCAATGTTATTGACTGGAAAATTCAAAGAATCTTCAACTATATATAGATAAAAAAATCCCCGCTCTCGCTACAGCTACAGCAGAATAAACTTAGGTAAGCTCTTTTTCGGCGCTTGGTACTTGTAAGCCGGATTACAAAGAACTCCAAAAATAACATAAATACACAGGGAGCCCAAACAAGTAGGAGATTAAAATGACGTCATTGAGGATCAAGGGCAAACTTTTGTTTTTTAATTTTTGTTCTTTTTCTTTTTTCTTTTTTCTTTCTTTTTGAGACGAGACTTATTTTAAAGATGGTAAATTAAATTAAATTGAATTAGCGTCGAAAGTAGTAAGGTTAAGTTTTGGTGGGAAAATTATGTCATATATATATTTTTAGCTTTTATACGTCAGTGGCTATTAAAAAGATGAAGTAAGATAGGCTGACGTGACAGGGAGGTACAATAAATAATTAAAAAAAAAGTTGAGAAATATTTGGACCATGTTTGGACCATAACGAGATAGACTTTTAGAAGACAAATTTCCATAAAGTTTCTTTAATATAGCATTCGAAAGTTACTCTAGGAACATTCAGTTTGCATATAAAAAAGGTGTATGGAAGTTAGAGCGAAAACACTAGAACCATGAAATAAAAACAAAATAGTTACTAACTAATAGTTTTTATTTAGTGACTATTTAGTCAATATCACTCAACCAGAAACAACAAATACAAAAGGAAACAATACCTCATTACAACTTTACTTGTCTTTTATAGTAACTAATAGTCGCTAAATAAGAACTATTACACACTAACAATTTGATTTTGTTTCATGGTTCTAGTGTTTTCGCTCTATGTGTTAAATGACATTGAAAATGGTTTATTTTACTTTATTTTATTCTAGTTCAATTTATTTTCATTCTATTTTATTTCATTTCGTTTCGTTTCATTTCATTCCCCTTTAAGGTTCTTAGGTTTTCCTCCCTCTACAAAACCCAAAACGCTAACTGATTCAAATTCAGTGTTTGAAGTTCGGCTACTTACCCATCCCAGGTTGCATGGCCGAGGAGATAACCATACCAAAGAAGTATGGTGCGGCAATCTGTGACCCCGTTGATATTATTTTATTTCATTTATCTAGTCCCAGTCTCCCGATATCCAGCCCCAGTCTCCCGATATCCAGCTCGTCCACGTGTAGTCGAGGCTGTTAACGTCACGCGCTGCTCGAAGGAAGGAGGAAGCGGTCTGCAAGGTGGCACACAACAAGACAACTTACTGTTATTACCATTGTATTTGAGCCTTATACGGCTTTATTTAACCTCAACAAGGACCGAGACATGTAGTTCTACCACGACAAGAGAGTTATGGGGCTGAGAGAGTCAAAACTTTGCTTCCTTCCTTACGAGGAAGCGATAAAACGAGGTAAAAACCTCACTCTTCATCAGCTGGTTCATGAGGTTTCGAGATGTGGCAAAACAGTTGTGTTGATCAATGTTTTGGTTTGGTTTATTTACTTGCAGTTACTGATGAAGAAACGCAGAGACTTCGTCTGGCTTTTAAACGAGCCTCTGGTGTCAATGGATATATGGCTCAGCCTATGTTTGTTAGAGAAGTCATTGGAGATTGTGTACCAGCGAAAGTGTCCGAGGTGATCTTTCTCCTTCTTGACAAACGCAGTCAAAATTACATTACGTTTTCGTTCATGGACCGATCAGCGATTGAACTTTTTTTGATTTTTATCTTTTTCTCCACAGCAAATTTATTCAGCTTTTGGAGGAGTAAACAAAGGCATTACTTTTGTGAACTTATTGTCAGGACTAGTGTTGTTGACGAGAGGAACAAGAGAAGAAAAAATAAAATGTAAGATGAGTAAAACTTAACGTGAAGTCAATGAAAGTTTGCCAAATATTGATCAATTCTAGCTTTAAAATTGTCTCGATTTCTCGTATCACAGTTATATTCAACGTGTATTCAAGTGATGGTACTAGTGTCACAAAAGAAAGTCTTGAAAATGTAATACTTGCAAGCGAAGGAAGTGTCCCTGCTGTAGTGAGCGAATGTTTTTCTCAGGTGAGCATAAGATTGACATAACTCCTCGATCATTACTATGTTTTTCTCATTATTCTAATTCCTGACTGATCCAGAAAAGGGATAAAGTAAACAGAATAACTACAAGCTATAAATGTTAAAAGAAACATCTTGAAAAAACCCCAGACTCAAAGCACTCGTTATAACTCCGCTTTCAACTTTTTCTTGTAATTGGATTAATCGTTATCAAATATTTCCCAGGTTATTTATTCTTTACAATAATAACTAAATTCCCTTGTAAAACAAAATAATCTGTTCACAAGATCATGTGAGGATCGGATTGTATGAGTTAAATTGTAAAAGAATTCCAAGTTTCTGTAGTTAAATGTTGATAATTTTAAGTTCGTGTGTCGATCAGATTTCACCTGTTTACCATCAATTGTTTAGACATTATTATTGATATTGTTCAGTGTATTCCTAGATAATACGCTTACGTAAATAGTGTATAGTTCATTCAAAAAATGGCTATCAGTCTTGACTACCATTTTATTGCTTCTCTTAATTAATAGCTATTTGAAAAAAGAGAAGACTTGTAACGTAAGCTTGTTGTTCCCAACCAAACAGGAAAAAAGTTCAAATGCAAATGACCAAAGATTTGCTTAAGATTTCAGCGATTTAAAAAAAAAATCTGAAAGGGACTCAAATTATCTATAGGATATGAAATAATCATATTGTGTACAGATAATTTCTATTTATTTTATTGTATTTTCAGGCTGTTTTGTTGTTTATTTTTTCTAAACAAGATCAAATCAATCACTGCCATTTTCTTGTCATAATATATAACAATATATGTATATTTACACACGCATATATAAACCAATATGCATATCATTATTGAAATTAACCCATGAAATAGACATAGCACCATATACTAATTCTTGTCATTCAAATATTTCCCACTTAGGTGTAAAATATTTTAGAATCTGAAATCATACTCTTTTACTTTCAGGTGGAGAAGTTGACATTTGAAGAGTTTTCCCAGTGGATATCTAAGAATCCAGAGATCACATCCCTAACCACATGGCTGCTTGTGGTCAGTAACGGCTGTAGTGTACAATTAACTGACAGCAGCGAGGCACCAACATTCTATCAGACCTTGGCCACTGTTACTCATTGTAAGTAAGCATTATTAAGTATCATTAAAATTCTTGTGATTCAAATAGTCTTAAATTGTTGATCCTCTATTAATGTTCAGTGCATGAAGGGGATATCATAGAGTTGGAAAAGAAATATTGGTATTTGAAATCATCTTCCAAGACTGGCAAGTTTGACGTGGAGACATTTACAAAGTTGGTCTCGCCTCCAATACCAAGTGTGGTCTGTCCAGGTGTGTTATTATGACAGTTTTGTTAGGTGGTGTGCATTGCTAATGTGCTGCATCTCATTCCTGAGGGTCCAAGGTTCAATCCCTGAGGGTCCAAGGTTCAATCCCTGAGGGTCCTAGGTTCAATCCCTGAGGGTCCAAGGTTCAATTCCTGAGGTTTCCAGGTTCAATCCCTGGATCTGCCATCGTATATGAGTAGCATTACATTATGGGTTTTCCCTTTGCTTGGAGGGTTTGCTCTGAGATATTCCAATTTGATCATGTAACAAGATGTTCACAGATCCTTAAAACACTGGCTTTTTAACAATTAGACCCAAAGCCTAAATAGTCTACAAGTCAATAGCCACACAGCTAAAGGCCAAAGATAACATTCAATAATAAAGAATTGCTTAGCCTATTATAATATACATGTAGATGTGTGCAAGTTTTAATGCATGTCTTTTAATCAGGCCTCTTCAAGGCATTTGATGAGAACGGCGATGGTCACATAGACTTCAGAGAAATGGCATGTGGAATATCATCATGCTGTAGAGGATCAAGTGATGAACGACACCAGTGTAAGATTACATTTACAATTCTCTACAATGTACATGATAATGCCTCTAATTTTAGTCATATTTGTGTTAATATATTTATATTACATTGTTCATAGTTTGCTTCAAAGTATTTGATGCTGATGGAGATGGGCTTTTGTCCAAGGAAGAAATAACCCTACTGTGTCAAACTCTACTGGAAATCAGACAAGACAGCTCTTCTGATAAGGTAGGAGTATTGTCTATAATTATTTAAAAAAAAAACACACACAGTACAGTTGTGCCATGCTGTGATCAGTGTGAAGTGTATAAGGATTTTAATTCAGTGGAATAAACAGGGAATAGTCCCCTTCGCAGTTCCCTGCATCATCTTGAAAGGTAGCCGTGCCTTCGCATTGAAGCGAGACGAACGGTGAGCTTGCAATGATAGAGACGTGAATAATTGTCCAAGGTGTTAAAAAGGTTTCTATCATTGCAAGCTCGCCATTCAATCATCTCGCTTCAATGCAAAGGCACAGCTACCTTTCGAGATGGCACAGGGAACTGTAAAAGGGACTATTGTGCTGTGATTGTTTTGTCATTTTAAAACCGTGGTATTCCATGTGTTTCATAATCTAAACTTTAATCTACAATTTTGATTTGGAAATTTTGTTGTTAATTTGTTTAAATTTTTACAAACAGGATTCAAAGGTTCAGTCTTTGGAAAAAAATCCAAGCCTAATGGCAGAGGAAATCTTGTCAAATTGTAAAAAGGAGAAGGTGAGACATTGATTAGTTACTCAGTGGTCCAAAGGGTGATCCCTGTGGGCATCCTCATTCCATTTCCTTAAATTTCACTAAACACCCTTTTCCATATTTTTTATTAACAGGATGATAATTTAGATCTGCAAGATTACCAGAGATGGGCCAGTGAAAATCGGTTCTCTTTGTTGTTCCCAAAACTCTTGGTGCAGGTAAGAACACAGCCTGACTCCTACACTTATAGGGACATACAGCAAAATTTGTTGCAACTCTGTTGTAGTACTGACAGTGCTGTGTCTGAGCATTTTCATTTGATGGCCAATGGCTTAACCTCTCTAGGCAGCTGGGAACACGTTTTGCTGATAAAATTGATCTTATCAGCAGAACGTGCTCCCAGCCATCAAAAAACGTCCTGTATTCTGCATAGAAATGTGCAAATTTAACGTTGTTAAACCCTCAATCTGAATCCGCTGTAATGGTTGTCATCAGTTTCATATACTTCATGATGGGTACCTTTGTCTGTTGTATTCCGATGACTCACGTCCTGACTGGCTCCATTGATGTTGATAAAACATCTTTCATTCTTTAGGTCTGTCATATTGTATTAGGACTGAAACCATCATCAACTGAAGTTGAGCTACAAGTTGTTAGGTAAGATCCATTCCTGTTTTCCTAATCCAGGCCTCATACCCTATTATTAATGTTGATAAAGGACATCGATAGTTTGCAATCAATTTCAGAAGTGAATGACAAAGACATTGCAACCCTATTGGTGGTATTAGAAATAATAGAAGCTAATGAGAAATCTTTTGTTAAATACGACCAACATGGCGGCGATTATGTAATGTGCATGAAGAATAGACAGATATCAACATAACTTGATACATATTTTTTGATATAATTTTCTTTTTAAAGAGGGTGGCTTGAGAGAGAGAACCAGGCAGGATTGAAGCCAGGCACTATCTGGTATTTAATATCCATGTCCTGGTGGAGAACATGGAAAGAGTATGTCAATTATCAGGTATGTCATAATACATAAGTAGAGTTGGTTGTTGATACCCTCCTTTGTGTCAGGTACTTTAGTTTTCCTCCTTCCAGAAAAAATAATTTGTAAATTCTGATCTTTGATTTTCCATCTGGATTGGAGCCTGGCTGTGATTGTTCCATGCTGCAGTACAACTACATCAAAAGCATTTTATTCAATCCAAGCTTCCTTTTAAAACGGTATAGATCGATCCATACTTCAGTGTGTATGCATTTCTCATGGTATATCTAATATTTATAGCCTACAAGAAGGTCCTCGACAGGATCCATGAAACGCAATGGAATGTTACCTTCCAAAGCCAACCAAGTGTCCTCCTCCACGTCTAGTCAAGCGTGGCCTTCCGACACCCTACGCACAAAGACCATTGGTCGAAGGGAGTCCCATCCTGTGTATGGTAATACCGCAGTCTCCCCAGCCAATGGAACAGCTAACGGTCACTGTATACAAGGGAATGATGCCATCAATAATGGGCCAGGACAGATTGATAATACATCATTGATTGAAACGGAAACCAGGAAGGTAAATCAATATACATGGATGTCGTAAGTAATATACAATATATGCGGCTGAAATGTATGGGCATTTACAAAAGTATAGTGATTGGTTGTTAAGTCCATAAAGATGAGATGCAACAATTGTAATATTGCTTATGAAATGTCTATAATTTCATGTCCTACACTAAAATTTTTGAGATTGAAGTCAGTTTGACCAAGAACATGAATGTTAGTTGAATGCAAACAAGGACAATTCTGTATTTTTCTCATGTTTTTTCCCTTCATAATTTGATAAAAATGACAATTGAAAGCATGTTTGGTGTGCAGTTATAATACATGTTGAAGGATTGGTAGAACCTGAATATTCTAGAAATGCTTAATATTATAACTCTGACTGACATTAAAACCTCTGTTGTTTCCACAGATAACAGTGTTGACAGGAGAAGGTGGCAAGCTAAAGAGAACTGTACCCCTTAGCAGAGGAAGAGACTTTGAGATTCTTCCTGAACCAGTATGGAGGGCTTTAGTCCAGTGGTATGGTGGTGGGCCAGCCCTTCCAAGGACTGTAAGTACTCCTGATCACCTATAGTTTTCTTTGTCTTATTACAGCTCTTTTCATATTTCTGCAACCTACCAACTCCAGACGTCTGGCGTTTTGGTTTCCGTCTATCAAATTTAGGAAAGGCCAAGTTTATTCTGATTGCGAGTAATGGAGAAATTCTTGTGTGATAATGACTGTCTAGTCATGGAAATTTCCTTGTCGTTCGATCAGAATGAACTCAGCCTGTTGTAAGTTTGCTTTATGGAAGCCAAAATGCCAGGCATGTGGAGTTGGTTAGGTCACAGAAATATGAAAAACACTGTAATCACATTCCAAATTTATCCCTTGATGCTTTCGATTTTTTCTGACAGGTTATCATTCCAACTAATGGAGATATTACACCAGAGCTTGAGCTGTTTCCTATTAGTATCAGAATATTCCGCCATGCCCCACCCCCTACCCGTGGCGGCATCACTACCTGGACGGGAGTTGGCTTTGGTCTGAGTACTTTTGGCTTCAGTACCAACTCCATGACTGCAAGTCATGCACCTCCAAAGAAATACCTGGCTTATCTTGCTGCATTTAGTCGCATGAATACCTTGCAACAGGTTAGGATTCGGTGACTGTATAGGAGGATACATTTCATGTGATAGAGACATAATTGTATACTTTGTGGCCAGTCTGTTAGTCAATTCTTGGCTGACTGTTGGCCAATCATTGGTTATCTGTTGACCACATGTCGACCAATGATCAGCTGACAGTCAGCTGATGCATGACCTATGATGGATATATGCATTGACCAATGGGTTGATTTTAAATACTTTTTTGAGTCTTACTGGGCCTAATGCATGGGTAACAATTGACTGCCATGTTTTTGTGAAATGGAGAAACAAACTAGACAAAGTAATCAAGTTTCAATTGAATACTGAACTAAAATCTTATAATATTGATTGCAATACCTTTACAACAGGTCCTTGAGTACACAAGTGGAAGACTTAGGATACGAGCTGAGGACCTGAGACTTTGGATCATGGAACCTGATGTAAGATACTGTCAGATTCTGAGCACCCTGAGCAGTTACTGGAAAAAAGCAATGGTATTAACCAATGTTTTGTTATGAATTACAGAATTCTTTAACCCTACTGGAAGATGAAGCAAATAGCCTTGAACAACTTAGCATCTCTGATAACATGGCTTTACTACTTGAAGGTATGATGATGATGATGAGCAGTTTGTTATGGGTGATGGTAAGGATGATGATAATGATGATTGATGATGATGATGATGGTGGTGGTGGTGAATATGATGGATGATGATGTTAATGTTGATGATGATGACAATAGTGGTCCTAGTGATGATTTGTGATAGTGGTGATGTTGATGACAATGATGATTGATGATGTTAATGTTGATGATGATGACAATAGTGGTCCTAGTGATGATTCGTGATAGTGGTGATAGTGGTGATGGTGATGATGATGATGTTGATGACAATGATGATTGATGATGATGGAAGATGATGTTGATGGTGTTGATGATGATGATGATGATGACAATAGTGACCCTAGTGATTTGTGATAGTGGTGATGTTGATGACAATGATGATTGATGATGTTAATGTTGATGATGATGACAATAGTGGTCCTAGTGATGATGACCATGATAGTGGTGATGTTGATGACAAAGGTTAATTGATGATGATGTTGATGATGATTTTGATGATGATGACAATAGTGGTCCTAGTGATGATGACCGTGATAGTGGTGGTGATGACAATGGTGATTACTGGATGTTCTTTGAAACATAAACAGACTTTTTGAGTGGCTCTCATTCCTTTTGTTCCATAGTTCGCAATAGAGACATGAGCTGGCCTGAAGAAATGTCATCCCTGGCATCAAGTAAAAGCCTCAGGGAAAAATTAAACCATGGTAAGAATAAACATTAGAAAATACATTCAAGACATCAAAAGCTCCAAAAAGCAACAATAATCCAATCCATCTTTGATTGATTGTTTTCAGAGCCTACTGAGAAAGGAGCAACAGGCTTGAGTAACCTTGGCAACACATGCTTCATGAACTCCGCCCTTCAGTGTCTCAGCAACACACAGCCATTGACACAGTATTTCATTAGCCGCTGTCACTACCATGAACTCAACAGGTAACAATAAGAATCTAGTGTGAAATTTTGAAAATTGTTGTTTTTAGAAAAAGGAGTATACATTCAAATTTGTCATGTCGATATGAGCAAAATTGCAAAGTTTCATAGAGATTGCGCTTATATAGACAGATATTTCATATATTGCTAGTCAGGTGTATATCGTTTATGTGGTCAATTCATACTCAGGCTCATCTTAACTTTCTATTCAATATATAGGGCTAATCCTTTGGGTATGAAAGGGCATATTGCACGTCGTTATGGTGATCTTGTAGAGGACCTATGGAGTGGTAGTTCTAGAAGTCTTGCACCTTTGAAGCTAAGGGTAAGGAAATGCAACTTTATGATGAACAAGACTTTTACATTGCTGATAGAACCGTTTTCCTATGAGTGGGAAACATATAGTACTGACTTACAGCACATACACGGTACGACATGCCGTGACATTGAAATGGCTTCCCATAAGAATGGTTATTATATGAGTGGGAAACATACATGTACATTACTGACTTACAGCATGTACATGGTACAATATGCCGTAACATTGAAGTGACTTCCCATAAGAATGGTTTTCATATGAGTGGGAAACATACAGCACTGACTTACAGCACGTACATGGTACAATATGCCATGACATTGAAATGGTTTCCCATAAGAATGGTTTTCACATGAGTGGGAAACATACAGTACTGACTTACAGCACGTACACGGTACAATATGCCATAACATTGAAATGGCTTCCCATAAGAATGGTTATTATATGAGTGGGAAACATACATGTACATTACTGACTTACAGCACGTACACGGTACGACTTGCCATAACACTGAAATGGCTTTCCATAAGAATGGTTTCAAATTAGTGGGAAACATACAGTACTGACTTACAGCATGTACATGGTACAATATGCCGTAACATTGAAGTGACTTCCCATAAGAATGGTTTTCATATGAGTGGGAAACATACAGTACTGACTTACAGCACGTACACGGTACGACACGCCATGACATTGAAATGGCTCCCTATTATCTTCTAGTAAGAATATTGAAAAATAATGTACAAACCCAACTTACATCTATAGTTATAGAGCGTATTTAACCATATGGTTCTCTGTTTCCCTTACAGTGGACAATTGGACGATATGCGCCAAGATTCAATGGCTTTCAGCAGCATGACTCGCAGGTTAGTTGTCAATCTAACTTATAAAAGATGGTGATTACCTTTTGGATGATTTCTTTATCGCCACAAGAAACCTTTTTTTTAATCATATAATTTATTAATATTATTTGTCCCTCTTCATTAAGGAATTCCTTTCTTTCTTATTGGATGGACTTCATGAAGATCTAAACAGGGTTCACATGAAACCATATATTGAGTTAAAGGATAGTGATGGCAGATCTGATGAAATCGTGTCTCAAGAGGTAAGCATAAAAACATCCTCAGTCTTGAAAACACAGCCCGAGAGCGGCAACGAACCAATCACTGTGCACGGTTTTTCTAGGAGTCCAAACCGGAAAATCCTGTTAATATTCCTGTTTGTTTTCCACAGGCTTGGGATAATCATTTCAAGCGTAACCAGTCAATTGTGGTAGATTTGTTCCAAGGCCAGGTAATATTGGACGACCAAATTACATATAATCTTATTAATCTAGGTTCATATAACCATTATTATCATTATAGCCATTGTATGTCTCGTGTACCCTACGTTTTTGCGCCCTCAATCTTACGCGAGTCTAGAGACGTCCTAAGCTACGAAAGTGAAGTCCAAGGCTACGAAGCTCCAGTCCTCGCCTGAAGAAGGCGAAATTGCGTACTCTACTCTTCCTGGCTTGTAATGACATGATGTGATCGATTTGCAGATCCTAGCTTAGCAGGAAGTGCACTTACTTATCTAGCAACCCTTTTTATTCCCATCCAATGGCGTATTTCGTAAGTGATGCACCCCTGTCAGACAACTAATGAATACTATATTTTATATTGCAGTTAAAGTCTCAAGTGCGATGCTTGGAGTGTGGATACGTCAGCTCAAGATTCGATCCATTTACATTCCTTTCTCTTCCTCTGCCAATGGACAACTCTATCTACGTCGAAGTTGTTTGTAAGTCAATACCTTCTCCGCATAGTTTATCTTGCGCAAGCAGCAAAAAGGCTAATTTTATTTTTATTTTAATTATTTTTTTTACGCCCCCTAGCTGCCTATGTAGAAGTTCCGAGGGTCGTCATACCGTCACGCAACGTTGCGTGATATCTCTAAGAACGTTGGCTACCCCAATGACTCCTATTAATGTCGTTGCGTGACGACTCTAAGACCATTTGCGTAGGCTACCCTCCCCTCCCCCAATGATTCCTAATAATGTAGTGGCTGTTTTTTGTTCCCAGTTGTACCTCTTGAGGGAGTGACTCCTACCAAGTATGGGCTTCTATTAGACAACGATGATAAATACAAAGCCATCAAGAAAGGACTGTCAAAGTATTGTAACATCGACCCCAAGAACCTGTTACTTGTGGAGGTCTATGGAGCAACAGTTAAGGTGTGTTAGGGAGGTGCATTTCATTTGTTACGTAGTACGGGGGGATGAGAGGCGTCAAACCGGGCTCCTTTTATTATGAAGGTAGGGTGACCCTACCCCTACTACTACGACTAACTCTTCTTTGTACGGGGGAAAACCCTCAAGAATCGTATTCCTATATAACCCTATAATAAGGTGGCTCAAGAGACCGCATAGAACTCTCGAATGGTTATAAACTTCACTAGCGATCTCTATCAAATAAAAGCCCAAAACTAATTCCTTGGGGTGAGTGAAAAAAAAAAAGAAGAGTGACGGGTATGTTGTCAAACATATTCCTCTTGTGCTGAAGTTTAAACGACATTTTTTGTTGTTTGCTCGTGCAGAATATACCAGCCGATACGATCAAGATTCGCACAGCCATGGGAGGTTTTCTCTACGCCTACGAAATCCCTTCACAATCTACAATCGACAACGAAAAAACTGATAAATCTAGAACTATGAATACATACACTTCAATTCAAAAGACAAGCATCTCTGCTCCAGAAGAAGTAAGTCCGTCTACTCAAGAGGAAACAACACCTAAACAAGAGGATGTTGAAGAACGGAGTCCCTCCTTGTCTGCAATAGAAACCAACGGCATTGATAATGGACAAAATTCTAAATCTAATTCCAGCAATTCGCTACATGTGGAAGAAAATTGGTTCAACGAGGATGCGAAGAAGAAAAAAAGTTTGGGAATTTTGCGCAAAATAAGCCCCAAACCTAAAAAGAAAATAACCCCTAAAGCCAACGGGTCTTACAGTTTTAATATCGCAATCCGAAAATCATCATCATCATCGTCTTCTGATTCTTCCCAGAGTTCGGTCTCAAATACTGATTCGGGAATTGTTTTGAATAATGGTCAATCCCCTCGTAATGCTACAGCATCTGGTAATGGTTCTGAGGACAACTCAAGGTTAGGTAATCCTCAGAGGTCTACCGCTGGCTCGTCACCGTCTCCTGCATCGCAGTCTCAAGTTGCTTTAACTTTTAATGGATTTGCTGTGGCTATACATCGGAAAATGGTAAGTTCATGCGACTTAGTCTCCGATTCTAACGCTCAGATCAGACGTCGAACTTTTACCGCGTCGAATCTAATTGCCTTTGAAGTTGAGCATTGTTTTCCCTTAAACTAGTAGAAGCATGTAAACCAAACTTAACACATATCGTCTCCTGGCGCTAAGCAAAAGAGCCGATGTCTTATATGGTAGTTCTCGGCATTTTCTTAGTCGCCAGCCTCGAAGACAATAAGCACGCAAGGAATCCCAAAATTTGCCGTCGCGACAAAATAAGATTTTGGTTGACATTATTAAAGTGATTTCATGACATTGTCGGAACAAAGTAATGTGGAACAAATAATGAAGTAACAATCTTACAACTGTACTTGTTGTATTGTGTCGTTAGATAAGGCTCGATGCATACTTCCTGTCCCATCAAAAGAACAGCCCCAGTCTGTTCGGCATTCCTGTCATTGTACAATGCACGGCATATACGAAACAAAGTGAGCTGTACAAAGCAGTATGGAATCAAGTATCGAGGTTATTAAGCGCACCAGCACCTGGAGATAAGAATGCCAAAGATGGGTGAGTATATCAGAACTCTTGCAGCATTCAAGGGGATTAGATCTAGAAATCAAATTCAAAATCCTTAAGAATAAACTTGTTGTCAGTATTGGCTAAATTTTCATATTCATTTATTCAATTTTCCTCCAGTTCCAGTGGTGATTACCCATTCGAATTGCGCGCAGTCCAGAAAGATGGCTTAACATGTTCCTGGTGCCCCTGGTATCGGTTCTGTCGAGGATGCTTAATCCCCTGTTCAGACCAGGAGTTTGGAAACACCACCTCTTACTTGGCCATAGAATGGGATCCTACAACACTCCATCTACGATACCAGTCATCACAGGAGAAGAGTTTCGTTGAACATGAGAGCCTAGAAAGGAGTCGAAAGCTACAGACTGAACCAATTGACTTGTATGAATGTCTGCGAGCATTCACCCAGGAAGAAGAGCTGGGTGAAGATGAGCTTTGGTGAGTCAGTAGTCTCTAGTTAAGTCCTATTTTATTGGTAGCTCAATAGAGACTGCACCATCACGTGATGGCAGCCATGACAGCAGGCACAACAACAGAGTCTTGATCTTCTGGTAAACTGAATTCTTTCTCATGTAAATCAGATTAGACCAGATTCAATTGTTCCTGCCTCTGTCGACATGGCTGCCATCACATGATGGTATAAATTAGTGCAACTTTGACAACTTTGACAACTGGCCGCTAAATAAAGGTTGACCGCTCACTAGGTTACCGTGAAAATAAAAGCTCGTGTTATTTGTGTATACAGTGAGATTTGTTTTCCGTACTTGACGTTTCTTGTGGTTCTGTATTCCAGGTACTGTAACAAGTGCAAAAAGCACAGACTTGCCGTCAAGAAGCTGGAAATCTGGAGTTTGCCTCCCATACTGGTAAGCTACCATCTTGTATATCTTTAAAGCACAATCTGTTAAGTCAGTGGTAGGTGGACACATCTCTACTAAATGCACTTCACATGGAAGGCAATTAAGAAGTTCAATTCGTTCGTTGTGTCTGTTTTCGCTTATATTTTGCAAGGAGTAGATTTGATATGACCGTCAAAGGGCGCGGCACACGGCACAGTCACGGTGCGGATCGACGACATCCACTTAACCAATCTCCGCACGAGAAATAAATGATCCAATTAAATTACTTAAACACGGCACGTTTATACCATTAGAGCAGTTTTCGAATCACTATGAAAAACTTACGCAACGGAACGCCTTGCTGTGATCGTGTCAGTGCCGTGCCGTGTATGAAAACATTCGAAATTCCGTGCAATGCACGTGCCGCGCCGTAACCGTGCCGTGTGCCGTGACTTTTCACACTTGAAAGAAATACTCTAGTTTTCATATTGTGGCGATGGTAATACTTTGAATAACATTTCTTTCAGGTGATTCACCTCAAAAGATTCCAGTATGTCAATGGCCATTGGGTCAAATCCAACAAGATCGTCAACTACTCTAAAATAGAGTTCGACCCCTCCGCCTTTCTCGTCAAACGATTGGCATCCAGTCATTCGTCACTAAGGAGCGGCGATACAACAGTTACCACGGTAACCGTCAAAAGTAGCGAAGATGAAGAAAAGGTTGCTGCAGGCAGCAATCAGTCCAAAGCACAGGTAACCCATTCAATATTTTTAAGAAGTCTGTTGAAGTGGTTAAGTAATCCATGCAATCGTGCGATTTATGACTGCGCACAGGATCTTGCACGTAATTTTTGACGTGCTATTCACTGGGCTACCTGTGGTAAGGCCTTTCCAATATGGCGGATAGTGCTTTTGGGAATTCATTAGCAAATGTATAAATTTGATTTTTGCTGCTTATAGGTCAATTCTTCAGATACTTCAGAAACAGTCAGCATAGGCAGCAGAGGGCACTCGTCAAGCTTCAATAGTTCAAGTCAAGTTGATCTAACCCAGGCAAGCAGACACAGCTCTCGTACCTCTTCCACCTCCAGCATCGGCTCAGCCAAGGTCCACCCTGGTACAGGAGCCATCTCGCATCCTCTGGAGTCGTCTAGCAAGTTCAGTGATGGGTCAAACTCGAGGGATGGTCTGGATGAACAATCGAAGAAAACTGACGAAGAGAGAGAATTAGACGAGAGTCGCAACAGAGCTTCATCCATGACGTTCAATATTCCTACGTATAAGCTCTATGCAATGTCGGTATGTATGAACGTTTAAAATACTTGATTCGCCTTTCTGAGGTTGCGCTGAAAACTGGGAACGAGTAGGACGCGCGTTAAATCATGGGGCTGTTTTAGGAGACGCCATTTGTCTTTTTCATTTTACAGGTTTTAGTTTCGTGTCACATTTACTTTGGGTTTTGGTCTGTTTTTCAAGAGTTTGTTAAGCTTACCGCCATATTGAAAACATATGCAAATAACCCCATGATTCAGTGGGTCCTACTCGTCACTTCTATTCCTTCTTACTAATGTTTGATATATCATTGTTTTTAGTGTCATTCTGGTGTCCTAGGGGGTGGTCATTACATTTCCTATTCGATTAACCCCAATGGAAAGTGGTACTGCTACAATGACAGCAGTTGCAAGGTACATATTGCATTCTGGGTTCGTATTAGAGTAGGAAGAGTTAGAATCAGAACCCCAAGTGAGTGCTGTTCTAGTGAGAACCGGAATCACAGAAGCAGCAAGGAGAAAGATCCGAAACTATCCCAAGTGCCTTTGCGTACTTCGATTCACTTATAAGCCTTTTTAATCCACCGCTTGCACAATGGCTGACGGCGCGCGTTCCTGGTATTCAGTGTACATCAGAACGAGGTCAAGAAGGACTCGACCAAACCTCTTTCCTTTCTTTTTCAGGAATGCGATGAGACAAAAATGCAGAAAGACTCGCCCTACATGTTATTCTACGAACAAGAAAGCCTTAATACCGAAAAATTCTTACCGAAATTCAAAGACCCAACGCCTGAGACGGCAAGCGATGATGAAGAATTCGAAAATGATGTGAAGCGAATGTGCTCAATTCAATAATACACTCAATAAATATGATGGTATAGCCACAGGTAGCCCGCAAAGACTCCAGTTGGAAATTACCAGAAGAATACAAAATTCAAAAGAAATTGCTAAATATAATTTAACGTTGCCATGGCAGCGAGAATCACAGCGCGGACAGCGGTAGCAATAAAGAATTCAATTGAATGTAAATACGAATTTACACGCAACAGAGTGCAATCACCCAAATATGGTTATAAATAGTTATTTAACCTTCGTGTGACAAGCATTGTAGAATATTTTGCCAAAAATTCCACATCATGTAAAAATAATTCTAAATACGGTTTTTTATCAAAGGTGTCATTAAAGTTATCGCGGTGGATTCAACTTCATTGTTTGTATTTTGTATTTTAGAGAATCTTATATCATGTGCAACTTAAGGAGGCTGGAAAGTGTTTTCCACTTTTCATCCACTCCCAATAATGACCTGAAAAAAGTTCATATGGCCATAATATGCCAGCAAATAAACCCAGAAAGCCAAAGATCACATTTGACAAAAATAGCATAAGACGTTGCTATAACAACACGTCATTGTTCATGAACCTGTTGTACTTTGAAACTTTAGGCTGTTATACTCATGCAACTCCCTCGTGAAACTTTTCTTGCAGCGGCCGTTGCACACGAGATTCATCTAAAATTTTCAATCCTGCTTTCGACTCACACAACAATTTATAATTAAGCCTATATTGCTTAAAAGCAATGATATTTCGGGCCGTATGGGTTGCTTATGATCGAGAACAGAACATATGCGAGAATTCGTAGTCTGTTCCCGTTAGTAACAGCTGATTGACAGGCATGTTTAATTGGTTTACCATAAATTATTCATACATGGCAAAAACAAAGACAGTAACATAGCAGCCTGAGGGCCGAAATAAAAAACTAAATTCAGTTAGGTAGATTAGGAGAATTTTATTTTTCACTTTTTCGTAGTGCTGTTTTTGGTCTTTTGCCCTGTCAACGACAAGTTCAAGAAAAATTTTTTAATTTTTTATCGTTCTTACTAATTTCATTGTAAATGTGTTTTGTTTGATTGAAACCAAAAGCTACAAAACTTGCTCTGTTATATTCTATAGGTCTCATGGACCATATTAGCTAATACAACACATTATATTATATGCAATAAGTTATATTCACGATAGATGCCATGATGCAGATGATGGTCTTTATATTATTGTAAAGATTAGTTCTCAGCCTGTTACTTCGCTGATCGAAACTTGTCAAGGAAAACTTGTTCATCATCTACACGAGCAAGGAAACCTTGCCAATAAAAAATTGTCAAGGAAAACTTGTTCATCATCTACACGAGCAAGTCAACCTTTTAAATAAAAAATTGTCATGGAAAACTTGCTAATCGTCTTTAAGCGAGCAATGAAAATTGTCAAGGATGCTTGTCAAGGAAAAATTGCTCGTGTAGATGCAGCTTAAAAGTTGTTTCTGGAATTATGAAACCGCTTCCCGCCGCTTGACTGAATGCATTAAAACTGGATCTCATAATTAGGATCCTCAGTGACATCTTCAAGGCTTCCGCTTGCTTGCTTATCTTCACTCCGTACCGACACCGACGAGCAAAATGTTCGCAATTGTTTTCAAGCAGATGATAATCTTGTGTTCCAACCTTTGAACGAGCCCTTTCGATGATAGTTGTCACTGGCAGAGGCTGTATCCCATCCATCGTCCCGTTTTCAATGTGTACAGTGCTTCCTGGTTTTATAACATCAGTGCACTTTTCCATTTTGACTTCTGCTTTTCCACAACCAGCAAGTCGTAATAAAGACTCTACGCACTGAAGCCACTCGTCTTCACCGCATGTCATATGGACAAGATATCCATTGCCAACATTAACTGCGTAATGGTTATAGACGACATTGTACCCTGGAATAACTAGCAAATCACCAGGTGAACCAGGGCAACAAGATGCTTGAGATAACAGCGCGTACGCTAATAATACTGAAACTACTATCAGAGCCTTAGTTAAATTATCATAAATGAACATCGTGTGTTTTAGGGACTGATATATAAAGAGCTTTCGATGGCCTTTTCTCTTTGTGTACAACGAATCGTCTTCGAAAGCTGACTAAAATCTGAGAAATCCGAAACTGCATAACACACAGCTTTCAGGGTCGTCATGCCAACTCTCCCCACCACGGTCTGCGAATCAGCGCAAGATTCCTTGTTCTGCCGGGTACGTGCGCCTCCACGTAGAGTCGCCTCCACGTTTGGATAAAAACTAACGCTTTATTTTGTTTTGCAACAGATTTCCCAGTTCGGCGAGATTTCGGCGGTATCCTCGTTCAGCCAAAAAACAGCAGGAGTCGTCACATGAAACCACTAATCTGTCAGATCGTTGGCATGAATTTACTAAAGTCGGCAAGAAAATCAACCGTCACAAATCGCAGAACTGCAAAATCAATATGAAATCATTCAGTACCCAACAAATCTTACTTTCAGTAAATAAACTGATTCGAAGAAGCCAAAAGAACTCAATGAGAGACGGTTGTTGACCTACGAGATCTCGCCGAACTGGGAAATCTGTCATCACTGTCCATAGCAGCGACGTAAACCTAGTACGGATTTCGGCAGACTGAAAAGGCTAGCTTCGTACGACCACATCGCTAAGTATCAACTTCAAAATATCTACTTTTAAAATAAGTTTTAATCGGCGTACGTAGGCGCCGAGATTTGGAATTTCAGACGAATCTGCCGAAACTCCAATCAAAACATTCGAGTTACTGGTCACGCGTGACGTAAATTAGCTGTAACTTTTTTTTATAGGTAACGTATATTGTCCTGTTCTGCATTTAAAGTACGAGACCGCGAGGTTTCATGCCAGTAAGTTAGTGACAGAGAATGTTAAGCCTAGTTAGTCAAACTTTTCAAGCAACCATATAACTGATGTGTTCTCGCCAGTTGGTGTTATGGACTAGAGTTACATTTGCTCCTTCACTACAATCTATTATTTTATTCAAGCAGTTTGGAATCCTTTTTGAGGTCCTTTTTGAAAATCGTTTTAGTGAAAAAGCTTCCTCAATAAAGATTATCATTGTTATTATGTTTGTTTAAACTAAATGTTTATCACGATGCGGTCTGCAGTACCAGCAAGAAACAATGATAATAATGAGAATCACTACCAGGGGAATGAGGAACGAGGCCAACATCATGTTATCAGCTTGCTTGCTACCTTCTTCTCCGTAGCGACACCAGCGAGCAAAATGCTCACAGTTCCTACAGAGAAGATGATATCCCGATGTTCCAACTTTAGAAAGAGCTCTCTCGATGATTTCATTCACTGGCAGAGGTTGTTTGCCCTTCCATGGTCCATCTTCTACTTGTACGTTGGATCCCGGTTTCAGGAAGTCAGCACACTTTTCTTTTTTGACTTGTGCTATTTCACAACGACTGGATCGCACGAAGGAAGTTTTTAAGTACTGAAATAAATCATCTTTGCTTCCAATCAAGTGCACGATATATCCATTGCCAACGTTGATAGCGTAATGATGGTAGAATCCCTTCATCCTTGTAAAGGCGATCAGATCTCCTGGAGAACCAGGGCATGAACAGGACGTACCTAAAGACACAAGATAGGCTAAAAGCGCTAGTGCTGCTAGACAGAACGCGAACATGCTTTACGGACTCGGATGCGTCAGGATTGCAAGTGACGAATATAGGTAATAATGCTAAACTACCTATAGTCTCCCCCGCATCGTTTTTTGGTTGCGTGGCGACCCTAAAAACGGCCGCCGGGTAGACCAAAATTACCTAGGGTACTGGAGACAAACGTTTACGCATGCGTGCCTTTCAGCACGTTTTCCAAGAATTCAAAAGAGTTTTAGTGAGAAAATAAATATTCGTTTTCTACGAGTATAGAAAAAAATTCGTGAGTATACTCTCGTGAGACCAAGATACTGTATTAATAAAGACAATATGAATGAATGAATGGCATTGAAGTTCACGGGTCGATGGAGTCGGACGCGTCTTTCGAAGCTCCGGCTTAAATTTGTGTTTTTTCTCTTCCTAGCTTTCGTATATTACCTTTATTCGTTTATTTTTATGATGGATCAAAAGATTATTGATGCTATTAATCAGGCTGTTGACCAGAAACTTAGCAAAGTACTGGAGAAAGTTTCTAAGATCGCTCGCCTCTTTATCTGACTTTTATGACACTCTAAAGAAGAAAGTCTCTACGATGGAGTCAAGATTAGACCAAGCTACTAAAGATAATTCCACTCTGATCACCAAAATGAACAACTGGACAAACGAACTGAACCAACTGAAGAATGATTTAGACGACATGGAACAGTATATTAGAAGGGAATGTCTAGAAATCAAGGGAATTCCTGAAGTTGACGATGAAGATACTAATGAAATTGTCCGTAAAATTGGTGATTTAATCGATGTCGATATCAACGAGAAAGACATTTCTATAAACCATCGCTTGCCAATTAATAAGAACGGAACCAACAGCAGCAAAACAAACGACCCTACTATTATCGTGAAATTTGTACGTAGAGAGGTTCGTGACGAGTTTTATCAAGCAAGAAACGGCTTACATGACTTCACCACTAAGGATCTTAACTTTGAACGACACTTACCAAGACACATCTACGTTAACGAAAATCTAACTCGGAAGAACAGGAATATTTTTCAAACAATGCCTACAAAAGAGAAAAGAACTTCAATACAAGTTCATTTGGACAAAGACGCCCATAGCCCAGCGATTGCTGTTACTTCAGAAAAGGACTTAAAGAAACTTTAAACTACATGAACTCAGATAAGTTACTCATTCATTACCTACAAATTCATATTTGTATCATGTTACAGTTTAAAAAACCTGAAGTACACCTTCCTAACCAATCAAATTTTCAAAATTATTCAATAGACGATTTTTGCCAAAATTATGAAATTTCAAATTGTGTGTCAAGTAAACACTTCTCGGTTTTACATTCCAACATTAGAAGCCTAAATGCAAATTTTGAAAATTTTAAACAATTGCTGTCAGAGCTCAACCATAACTTTTCTATGATTGGGCTCACAGAAACAAAGATTATATACCGGGGTATCATTTTTATTCTCAACCAAGCATAACAAATGCTGGTGGTGCAGGTATTTTCATTTCAAAAAAACTTACGTCTTCTTTGAGAGATGACTTATCTTGTTCGGTCAGAGAATTTGAATCATTGTGGATTGAAATAGAGAGTAATCTACATCAAAATTTAGTCTGTGGTGTCATCTACAGACATCCAAATAATGAAACTGAAGCTTTTATTAGTTATCTAAACGAAACAATTCAAAAATTAGCAAATGAAAACAAATACTGCGTAATTATGGGCGACTTTAATATCGACTTATTAGAGTTTTCCGATTTACAGGTACTAAGGCCGATTTGGCACTAATAGTACCGCGCTAGTACCAATGTTCAATAATATATGCCTATATTCTGGCAATAATATGGTTTTGTACTAAATATTTTATTCATTATTTGTACAGTTTATTTATGACTCTTATTCAAAATGTTAGAGAAAAGCGAAAAATTTCACCATAGACACTCACTGCCAAAGAGTGTGATATTGCTTGGATAAAAACCGAAGCCTACTGATGAGAAATGAATATCATTCCGTCGACTGCAAATAGATTTCATGAAAATTCAATCTCCATTATACACTTACGTTATGAATAAGATATCAGATCGGGCTAGCTAGAGTACAAACACTTGAAGTGTGCAACATAAATACCACTAAATACTGCTAAACTATGCAAATTCTTTTGTTCTCTATTGTTTAATCAACACTATTTAGTGGTAAATAGTACAAAGTATTGCACACTTTTAGTGTTTGTACTCTAATAGGATGATTGACTTTGCAATCATAGAGCTTGTGTGTCCGGCAAACTGTTTTTAGCAAGGCACCAGGCGATAGGCACCGATGAAATTTTTATTATACTCTTATCATTTTATCACAAGTATCGTTTTGTACAAACTCAGTTCTAAAATTACAATTGTCGCTGGTACTTCAAAGCAGGAAAAAGAATTATAAATATGAGACCGTTGTGAGATCATTATTATTTATCAATCGTTCCTAAAGTTTACAAAATCGCTCCTGTCAGGCACGTGAGAATTCGTACCGAGAAGGCTAAACTCAGAGGCTATTATTATTATTATCATCATCATCATCATCATCATCATCATCATCATCATCATCATCATCATCATCACCATCATCATCATCATCATCATCATCATCATCATCATCATCATCATCATCATCATCATCATCATCATCATCATCATCATCATGATTATTATTATTATTATTATTATTATTATTATTATTTTCTATGATTTATGTTATAGTCTTAGGATATATCCTCATGATTTATATATTTCCTTTTAATATTACATGTAAAAAGATATTTTTTAGTATTAATCCCTTTTTTTAGATTCTATAAATCATTAGTATCTTTATTATTCTTCAAAATCACTGTTAATATTTTCGTGTCTTTTTTACTATTTTCATTATTATTGTGAAAAAATTATTATTATTATTATTATTATTATTATTATTATTATTATTATTATTATTATTATTATTATTATTAAAGCTAACTTTCACTTTGAACCATGGTTCGTCGGCAATTTCGAGCCGTTTTCTTGCGATTTATCACTGGTTCTTGTTAGTTATGCAGTGATAATTTAGTAATGCCCCCCTCCTCCACGTACCAGTGCTTTTGAATCAAACTATTATCATTCTGACGACAATTTCTGTTCTGCTAGAAAACCAGTGATAAATCGCAAGAAAAGCTCGAAATTGCCGATTAAATTCAAATTCAATAACCGTTGGTAACGTGCTCTTTATGGGTTGCCTGTGTTGTTTGAATGTAACGCACTTTCTATAAAGCATTCAAATTTAATCGGCTATCAATTTACAGTACAGATCTGATTACAGCTTGTGTAACCGTAAACCGATCCCAAACCACAGGAAGCTGATCTTAAACCACAGGAAACCCATAAAAAGCAATTACGTAAAGAATAATGAATATTGAATGCGGCAAAGGAAAGCCGGGCTCCCTGTGACCCTACATGTTATTCTACGAACAAGAAAGCCTTAATACCGAAAAATTCTTACCGAAATTCAAAGACCCAACGCCTGAGACGGCAAGCGATGATGAAGAATTCGAAAATGATGTGAAGCGAATGTGCTCAATTCAATAATACACTCAATAAATATGATGGTATAGCCACAGGTAGCCCGCAAAGACTCCAGTTGGAAATTACCAGAAGAATACAAAATTCAAAAGAAATTGCTAAATATAATTTAACGTTGCCATGGCAGCGAGAATCACAGCGCGGACAGCGGTAGCAATAAAGAATTCAATTGAATGTAAATACGAATTTACACGCAACAGAGTGCAATCACCCAAATATGGTTATAAATAGTTATTTAACCTTCGTGTGACAAGCATTGTAGAATATTTTGCCAAAAATTCCACATCATGTAAAAATAATTCTAAATACGGTTTTTTATCAAAGGTGTCATTAAAGTTATCGCGGTGGATTCAACTTCATTGTTTGTATTTTGTATTTTAGAGAATCTTATATCATGTGCAACTTAAGGAGGCTGGAAAGTGTTTGCTTAAAAGTTGTTTCTGGAATTATGAAAGCCGCTTCCCGCCGCTTGACTGAATGCATTACAACTGGATCTCATAATTAGGATTTCTCAGTGACATCTTCAAGGCTTCCGCTTGCTTGCTTATCTTCACTCCGTACCGACACCAACGAGCAAAATGTTCGCAATTGTTTTCAAGCAGATGATAATCTTGTGTTCCAACCTTTGAACGAGCCCTTTCGATGATAATTGTCACTGGCAGAGGCTGTATCCCATCCATCGTCCCGTTTTCAATGTGTACAGTGCTTCCTGGTTTCACTACATCAGTGCACTTTTCCATTTTGACTTCTGCTTTTCCACAACCAGCAAGTCGTAATAAAGACTCTACGCACTGAAGCGACCAGTCTTCATCGCATGTCATATGGACAAGATATCCATTGCCAACATTAACTGCGTAATGGTTATAGACATTGTACCTTGGAATAACTAGCAAATCACCAGGTGAACCAGGGCAACAAGATGCTTGAGATAACAGCGCGTACGCTGATAATACTGAAACTACTATCAGAGCCTTAGTTAAATGATCATAAATGACCATCATGTGTTTTAGGGACTGATATATAAAGAGCTCTCGATGGCCTTTTCTCTTTGTGTACAACGAATCGTCTTCGAAAGCTGACTAAAATCTGAGAAATCCGAAACTGCATAACACACAGCTTTCAGGGTCGTCATGCCAACGGTTCTCTCCCCACCACGGTCTGCGAATCAGCGCAAGATTCCTTGTTCTGCCGGGTACGTGCGCCAGAGTCGCCTCCACGTTTGGATAAAAACTAACGCTTTATTTTGTTTTGCAACAGATTTCCCAGTTCAGCGAGATTTTGGCGGTATCCTCGTTCAGCCAAAAAACAGCAGGAGTCGTCACATGAAACCACTAATCTGTCAGATCGTTGGCATGAATTTACTAAAGTCGGCAAGAAAATCAACCGTCACAAATCGCAGAACTGCAAAATCAATATGAAATCATTCAGTACCCAACAAATCTTACTTTCAGTAAATTAACTGATTCGAAGAAGCCAAAAGAACTCATTGAGAGACGGTTGTTGACCTACGAGATCTCGCCGAACTGGGAAATCTGTCATCACCGTCCATAGCAGCGACGTAAACCTAGTACGGATTTCGGCAGACTGGCTAGCTTCGTACGACCACATCGCTAAGTATCAGCTTCAAAATATCTACTTTTAAAATAAGTTTTAATCGTACGTAGGCGCCTAGATTTGGAATTTCAGACGAATCTGCCGAAACTCCAATCAAAACATTCGAGTTACTGGTCACGCGTGACGTAAATTAGCTGTAACTTCAGTTACAATTTCTTCGACTTGGTTTGATGAAGTCCCTAATAGATAACGTATATTGTCCTGTTCTGCATTTAAAGTACGAGACTGCGAGGTTTCATGCCAGTAAGTTAGTGACAGAGAATGTAAGCCTAGTTAGTCTCTCTTTTACCCTGGTTCCAGAGGCGCTTTTATATAAGGCGAACCGTCTCTGGAACCAGGGTATCTCTCTTTATACCTTGTAAACTTTTCAAGCAACCATACTGATGTGTTCTCGCCAGTTGGTGTTATGGACTAGAGTTACATTTGTTCCTTCACTACAATCTATTATTCTATTCAAGCAGTTTGGAATCCTTTTTGAGGTCCTTTTTGAAAATCGTTTTAGTGAAAAAGCTTCCTCAATAAAGATTATTATTGTTATTATGTTTGTTTAAACTAAATGTTTATCACTATGCGGTCTGCGGTACCAGCAAAAAACAATGATAATAATGAGAATCAGTGCCGGGGGAATGAGGCACAAGGCCAACATTAAGTTATCAGCTTGCTTGCTACCTTCTTCTCCGTAGCGACACCAGCGAACAAAATGCTCACAGTTGCTGTAGAGAAGATGATATCCCGATATACCAACTTTAGAAAGAGCTCTCTCGATGATTTCATTCACTGGCAGAGGTTGTTTGCCCTTCCATGGTCCATGTTCTACTTGTACGTTGGATCCCGGTTTCAGGAAGTCAGCACATTTTTCCTTTTTGACTTCAGCTTTTTCACATCCGCGAAAGAGGAATGAAGTTTTGAAGCACTGAACTAAATCATTTTTGCTTCCCGTCACGTGCACAATATATCCATGGCCTACATTGATAGCGTAATGATGGTAGAATCCCTTCAACCTTGTAATGGCGATCAGATCTCCAGGAGAACCAGGGCATGAACAGGAACATGAACCTAAAGACACGAGATAGGCTAAAAGCGCTAGTGCTGCTAGCCAGAACGCGAACATGCTTTGCGGACTCGGATGCATCAGAACTGCCTGTGACTAATATAGGTAATAACGCTAGACTAGGGTACCTAGAGTACTGGAGACAAACGTTTCCGCATGCGATCCCTTCAGCAAGTGTTCCAGGAACGTGTCCTTTCATGCGAGATGTTGCTAAATTCAGGGGAATCCCTGAAATGGCGTGACAGCAGCATTCGGTCGATTTCGTACAACTAATTATATAAGATGGATGCTAACTGAATCTTCTTATGCCGTAATAGCTCCCAAGCAGTACCCGGTACAATAAAACCAGTATTTCCCCCCATAAAATCTGGCGAGTCTTTAATGGTATTTAATGAATTAATTATTTTGGGGAATCTCCGTGAAAAAGTCTAGGGGAATCCCCGCAAAGGTTGGGTAAATTACCTTAAATGTATTTTTCATTCGGTAAATACGTACTGCTTGGTTACGAAAATATTTTACAACTACGACATTACACTGATAGTCACATGATGAACCCTGTGAGAATGAGATTATTAAACCTGACTCACCTAATGAGCAAGGATTTCTAACTGTTGCCAGACAGAATGATTTGTATTTCAGTGCTAACGCTTTTGGTGTTCGTATCAACAACTACGTCATGTCGGTGCCCTGGCGCACCAGGAGATCTGATCGCCTTTACAAGGTTGAAAGGATTCTATCATCATTACGGTATCAACATAGGCAATGGATATGTTGTGCACTTAACAGGCAGCAAAAATGAATTACTTCAGTGCTTCAAAACTTTCTTCGTGCGATCCAGTCGTTGTGAAATAGCACAAGTCAAAAAAGAAAAGTGTGCTGACGTTGTCAAACCTGGAAGCGGAAGTCGTGTATACATTGAACAAGGAAAGTGGAAAGACAAGCCTCTGCCAGAACATGAAATCGTCGAAAGAGCTCTTTCTAAAGTTGGTACATCGGGATATAATCTTCTCTTCAATAACTGTGAACATTTTGCTCGCTGGTGTCGGTACGGAGAAGAAGATAGCAAGCAAGTTGATAACTTAATGTTAGGATTGAGGCTTTTCTTATTATTGGCGGTGTTCCCTTACGTGACTCAAGTGGTATTAAGGCGCCTTGCCATACTCACCTTCATAATGCTTATTATTGCTCTGTCGTTCCGGGCTTTATATCTATTCTTTTGCTCGATCTGTGACGCGATGGTCGAGGCTTTAAGACCGTTCACGAGTGACACCAATTTCAAGAAGCTTCAAACAAAGCTATCATTGTTGCCCAAACGTCCACGGACTGGCATTTGGTTCTTCCCATCCGACAACATTCTTACAGACATCTTGATCATTCATGGAAAGGAGAAAATAAATTTGCTGAAAAGGGAGTACGACGGAGATGATTGAAGATTTTTTGACAAAAATGTCAGAAAATGACATTATTTCCCTCAGAAATGATTGCAAACCACCTATAGTGAACATCATCCAACATGGCTGCCACTTATTCCCTTAGGAATGATTACAAACCACCTATAGTGAACATCATCCAACATGGCTGACACTTATTCCATAAGGAATGATTACAAACCACCTATAGTTAACATCATCCAACATGGCTGCCACTTATTCCATAAGGAATGATTACAAACCACCTATAGTGAACATCATCCAACATGGCTGCCACTTATTCCATAAGGAATGATTACAAACCACCTATAGTGAACATCATCCAACATGGCTGCCACTTATTCCCTTAGGAATGATTACAAACCACCTATAGTGAACATCATCCAACATGGCTGCCACTTATTCCATAAGGAATGATTACAAACCACCTATAGTGAACATCATCCAACATGGCTGCCACTTATTCCCTAAGGAATGATTACAAACCACCTATAGTGAACATCATCCAACATGGCTGCCACTTATTCCATAAGGAATGATTACAAACCACCTATAGTGAACATCATCCAACATGGCTGACACTTATTCCATAAGGAATGATTACAAACCACCTATAGTGAACATCATCCAACATGGCTGACACTTATTCCATAAGGAATGATTACAAACCACCTATAGTGAACATCATCCAACATGGCTGCCACTTATTCCATAAGGAATGATTACAAACCACCTATAGTGAACATCATCCAACATGGCTGCCACTTATTCCATAAAGAATGATTACAAACCACCTATAGTGAACATCATCCAACATGGCTGACACTTATTCCATAAGGAATGATTACAAACCACCTATAGTGAACATCATCCAACATGGCTGACACTTATTCCATAAGGAATGATTACAAACCACCTATAGTGAACATCATCCAACATGGCTGACACTTATTCCATAAGGAATGATTACAAACCACCTATAGTGAACATCATCCAACATGGCTGACACTTATTCCATAAGGAATGATTACAAACCACCTATAGTGAACATCATCCAACATGGCTGACACTTATTCCATAAGGAATGATTACAAACCACCTATAGTGAACATCATCCAACATGGCTGCCACTTATTCCATAAGGAATGATTACAAACCACCTATAGTGAACACCATCCAACATGGCTGCCACTTATTCCCTTAGGAATGATTACAAACCACCTATAGTGAACACCATCCAACATGGCTGCCACTTATTCCCTTAGGAATGATTACAAACCACCTATAGTGAACACCATCCAACGTGGCTGTCACTTATTCCCTTAGGAATGATTACAAACCACCTATAGTGAACACCATCCAACATGGCTGTCACTTATTCCCTTAGGAATGATTACAAACCACCTATAGTGAACATCATCCAACATGGCTGCCACTTTTATTCCCTTAGGAATGATTACAAACCACCTATAGTGAACATCACCTATAGTGAACATCATCCAACATGGCTGACACTTATTCCATAAGGAATGATTACAAACCACCTATAGTGAACATCATCCAACATGGCTGCCACTTATTCCATAAGGAATGATTACAAACCACCTATAGTGAACATCATCCAACATGGCTGCCACTTATTCCATAAGGAATGATTACAAACCACCTATAGTGAACATCATCCAACATGGCTGACACTTATTCCATAAGGAATGATTACAAACCACCTATAGTGAACATCATCCAACATGGCTGACACTTATTCCATAAGGAATGATTACAAACCACCTATAGTGAACATCATCCAACATGGCTGACACTTATTCCATAAGGAATGATTACAAACCACCTATAGTGAACATCATCCAACATGGCTGCCACTTATTCCATAAGGAATGATTACAAACCACCTATAGTGAACATCATCCAACATGGCTGACACTTATTCCATAAGGAATGATTACAAACCACCTATAGTGAACATCATCCAACATGGCTGCCACTTATTCCATAAGGAATGATTACAAACCACCTATAGTGAACACCATCCAACATGGCTGCCACTTATTCCCTTAGGAATGATTACAAACCACCTATAGTGAACACCATCCAACATGGCTGCCACTTATTCCCTTAGGAATGATTACAAACCACCTATAGTGAACACCATCCAACGTGGCTGTCACTTATTCCCTTAGGAATGATTACAAACCACCTATAGTGAACATCATCCAACATGGCTGACACTTATTCCATAAGGAATGATTACAAACCACCTATAGTGAACATCATCCAACATGGCTGACACTTATTCCCTTAGGAATGATTACAAACCACCTATAGTGAACACCATCCAACATGGCTGTCACTTATTCCCTTAGGAATGATTACAAACCACCTATAGTGAACATCATCCAACATGGCTGCCACTTTTATTCCCTTAGGAATGATTACAAACCACCTATAGTGAACATCATCCAACATGGCTGACACTTATTCCATAAGGAATGATTACAAACCACCTATAGTGAACATCATCCAACATGGCTGACACTTATTCCATAAGGAATGATTACAAACCACCTATAGTGAACATCATCCAACATGGCTGCCACTTATTCCATAAGGAATGATTACAAACCACCTATAGTGAACATCATCCAACATGGCTGCCACTTATTCCATAAGGAATGATTACAAACCACCTATAGTGAACATCATCCAACATGGCTGACACTTATTCCATAAGGAATGATTACAAACCACCTATAGTGAACATCATCCAACATGGCTGACACTTATTCCATAAGGAATGATTACAAACCACCTATAGTGAACATCATCCAACATGGCTGACACTTATTCCATAAGGAATGATTACAAACCACCTATAGTGAACATCATCCAACATGGCTGCCACTTATTCCATAAGGAATGATTACAAACCACCTATAGTGAACATCATCCAACATGCCTGACACTTATTCCATAAGGAATGATTACAAACCACCTATAGTGAACATCATCCAACATGGCTGCCACTTATTCCATAAGAAATGATTACAAACCACCTATAGTGAACACCATCCAACATGGCTGCCACTTATTCCCTTAGGAATGATTACAAACCACCTATAGTGAACACCATCCAACATGGCTGCCACTTATTCCCTTAGGAATGATTACAAACCACCTATAGTGAACATCATCCAACATGGCTGTCACTTATTCCCTTAGGAATGATTACAAACCACCTATAGTGAACATCATCCAACATGGCTGACACTTATTCCCTAAGGAATGATTACAAACCACCTATAGTGAACATCATCCAACATGGCTGCCACTTATTCCCTTAGGAATGATTCCAAACCACCTATAGTGAACATCATCCAACATGGCTGTCACTCTTATTCCCTTAGGAATGATTACAAACCACCTATAGTGAACATCATCCAACATGGCTGCCACTTATTCCATAAGGAATGATTACAAACCACCTATAGTGAACACCATCCAACATGGCTGCCACTTTTATTCCCTTAGGAATGATTACAAACCACCTATAGTGAACATCATCCAACATGGCTGCCACTTTTATTCCCTTAGGAATGATTACAAACCACCTATAGTGAACATCATCCAACATGGCTGCCACTTATTCCATAAGGAATGATTACAAACCACCTATAGTGAACATCATCCAACATGGCTGCCACTTTTATTCCCTTAGGAATGATTACAAACCACCTATAGTGAACATCATCCAACATGGCTGCCACTTATTCCATAAGGAATGATTACAAACCACCTATAGTGAACATCATCCAACATGGCTGCCACTTATTCCCTTAGGAATGATTACAAACCACCTATAGTGAACATCATCCAACATGGCTGCCACTTATTCCATAAGGAATGATTACAAACCACCTATAGTGAACATCATCCAACATGGCTGCCACTTTTATTCCCTTAGGAAAGATTACAAACCACCTATAGTGAACATCATCCAACATGGCTGCCACTTTTTCCATAAGGAATGATTACAAACCACTTATAGTGAACATCATAGGTAAGTGGTACGAAATAGGAATACACAGCAAAAGGAAAATATTGAACACAATATATTTTCATTTTAAGACTCATTTTCCACCCAGTGATGGAAATTCTTGAGCTAAATCAAAAGATTCCCTTATTAGACTAACATTGAGGGCTCTAATCTATACATCGATATATTTCCACTATTGTTCAAATTCAACAATTTAAGACCACATACATTAACAGGGGTGGATCAGTCTCCTCATCTGTTTTTAGTGTCGGCATGGGATCGTGTGGCACTGCAACACTAAAACTGGATGCGAAGGAGTCTACAGGTGGATCCAGGATTTTTTGGGGTTGTGTCTCATTGTATGGCCTTCATGTTTCTTATTACATAAGGTTCTTTTTTTCATAAGTAAGCTTTCTATCCTTTTAATTATTAAGTTGTTATAGGGGTAAGGAGTTGCTGGAGTGCACAAACTTTTGTCTAGTACTTCGTTAGTGAAGTGTGCAAGGGATTCTGGTAGTAGTAGTAAATGACACTATACGCTGCTTTCTTACGAGCCATAAAGGATTTCGATTTGGCTCATTTGTATCAAATTTGAGGGGCACTTTAAATAAACACAATAGTTTTCATGTGCAGTGAAGGATGACAAGCTAATGCAAAGTGCCCCTCAAAGTCGACAATAAAATAACGCGGTCTATTAGTAAGACTATATGCTGTAGCTGCCAAGTTTGTGCAACTGTATTCCATCTAATAACCTCTTTCAAGAACAAAAAACAGTAACTTTAACAAAACTTTTGTCTGTACTTTGAATAGTAAAGTATGCAATGGATTCTGGTATTGGTAGTAAACTCTACTATAATGTACTCTATAGACCTTTTCAGCTTGGGCATAATGTTTTCCCATTTCAGACCACATGTCATTCTCTTGTGATTAAGATTCTTTTTTTGAGTTGTATCCATATTTATGTGTCTTCTCATGCAAAACTGTTAAACAAAGAAATGATACTCTTGGGAATAACATGTGGTCTGAAATGGCAAAACATTACCCCCAAGTCGAAAAGGTCTATTGGTAGGATTATAATGATGTAGCTACAGAATTGTGCATTCTCTCCATTATCCTCATGTGCAATAACTTTTACCTGTTATTTAAGTTAGTGAAATAAAGTGTAGCATTGTCTTATGAATAGGAAAAATGTGTCTGTCTGTCTGTCTGTCCGTCCGTCCGTCCGTCCATCTATCTTAAATTAGTACAGTATTCTGTCCATATCAGTTACAAGTTCATTAGCCTCTGGATATCCTCTAGCAGTCTCTTGGAGTCTTGTTTGTAATCAACTGGTTTGACTCCAACAATAGAGCATTTGAGTCTGGTCTCCTCCTGATGAGAATGCACAACAGGTTGTTATAGTTACAACACTTCCCAACCATGACCGCAAAATTGTACGATTTGCCATCACAACAAATTGGTGGAAATTTTAGTGGACATCAAATCAAAGGGTTTCAACAAATTGTTAGAAAACACGAACTTTTCAAGGGCCCATGTATGCCTATGGAAAGTCATGGACACGCCTTGATTGACGTCCACCAAAAACTTTTCAATCACGATGAAAAATTGTATGATTTTGCACATAATTCAGAAGGAATGAAATTGGAAAACATTACACCCAAGGTAAAGAATTTTACTGTTAACTTTACTTACATTGTATGTTTCCATTTTTGCTCGAATCTTGAACACGTAGCTCTTAAACTCTGCAGTAGCAAACAGCTGATCAAATGCTGCTTCATTGCCCTGAAATATTTCGAAGGTATGAAGAATTAATCAATCAATCAATCAATTAAGGATAATCTATATTAATAAGTTTATAAACTTCATTCGACACTTGTTTAGAAGGATAAATCTTGTTTTGTTTCAAGCAACAGGTCTCCACAATACATGGAATGAATTAAACAGATTGTTTTCTAGTTTTTTTTTCTTTCTTTGTATTTTTTACACCACTGTAATATGAAAATCTGCCAAAACACAAACACATCTCTCTATTAACCAACGCATGCTCATTCACATGACTTGTAAAGACCATGTCATCATGAATCAAGGAAATATCTTACACCATCTTTCAGTTCTCCAACTTCTTTAGCAGTATGTCCAAGAATCATTTCAGCAGACTCCTGGAAACATGTAACCCACTGACTGGACGTAAAGTCTGCTAAATGAGCCTGAAAAACAATGGTCATTATGATTACGCCCAATATACAGCAGTGAGGGGAAAAGTGTTCATAATTTATGGGTGGGGTCACTGGGGGGTGAAATAATGGTAATATTGGTAAGCAAGTAAAATGATGTTTGACTGATCTGATTATGGGCCACTAGTTTATCAGTAACCCAGAGTTACTGTCATGTGTTTTACCCAAATAAAGTCATTATTATCATTATTATTATTATTATTATTATTATTATTATTATTATTATTATTATTATTATTATTATAACCAAACTAAGTTTACTTACAGATAGAATGAGACGGTACTTGAAATCTGGGTACTTTTTGTTGCACTTTTCACATCGATAACCATCATCTTCAACAATCACTTTCTTGTTGCAATCATCTGTTGGACATGCCTGCAAGGACAAAACCTCTTTGAGAATGGAAAAAATGTATGGGGCTTAAGTAAAGTTATAACTCATATCAAGACATTATAATAATAAGAAATCCAGGATTTTTTTTATCGTGAACATTATGTCACCGCAACCTGTCACCTAGTGCATCCAGACGTTAAGAAAAACTTCAAAATTAGGAAACCAACCTGATACAAGCAGTTCTCTCGCTTGAGGTACACACATACTCCCTTGGCAGACAGGTAATCAGGCTGAAAAACAAAAACAGAAATTATAAATTGCAATAGCTGTTATTACAACTTGATGCCCACCAAAACTAATATCGTAATAGAAAATTGTACTGTAAATTTTGCATGTTAAGCCTGAAGAAATCATTCTTCATGTAGACAGAACTCTCTAAATTAGTTATAAAAGAAAACTACAGAATAAGAGAAATTATAAATGATATTTAAGTTATGCGTACTTACTTTCTCTCCCATTCCAAGTTGCTCATTCTTGATCTGAGATAAGTACTTCATCTTGGCTGATCCTAGTGGAGAAAAAAGTGAGAACATAATTTCCAGTAACCTTGTACAGTAGGTGGAAGGAGTGGTACCCTGAGAGCACAGATGCTGATAGTGACCAAGATCCCAAACAAGAGTGAGGACCACTGCCAGATGATGATTCCAGCATGTTTTCAAAAAAGTTCTTCATGGGCACGCCATTGTCCTTGCCACTGTCATCCTTGCTACAATGTCAGTTGTTGCTTATTTGCATCCTAGAGAGAACAGCAAGGCCTGCAAGGAGGGCAGCGTACACACAGAAAACTATTTTTGAAAACCTGCTTGCATCATATCTTCCCAGCATTGCCATCTTCTCTCCCTTAACGTCTATAATGGATCTTCAGGTCCCTAATGTGTTGCCTCTCATTGCTGTCATTAGATGGGAGTAGTTTTGCTGGTCGGTTCTCATGGTCTGCTGTGCTATAAGGGCTTTCTCTAGGTTCTTAAAGTTTTTCCACACCATTGCATGTGAGTAGAGTTGCTACAACAAACTTACCTCCATCATAGCGCTGATTAGATATTGATTGCAGTTCATTATTCTTGCCTGTATTGTCATACCTGCAAAGAATAAATTTAATATAAGTTCTCAACATGATGGAAGTTTATCATGCAACAAAGTTGCGAGACAAGCTGCAAAAAAAATTCAATTAAAAATATCAATCTCTCTTACAAGTGATAAAATAAGGTCCAAGTGGGATGTCAAAATTTTGTCATGTCAAATCTAATTGCATTTGAGGACATCAGGTAAAAAAGCCAAGAACTACTATATAAGACTATTCTTTAGCTTAGCACCAAGAGATGACATGTGCTGAATTTGGTTTACACACTTTGACTAGTTTCCAGGAAAACAGTGCTCAACCTCGAAGACAATTAGCTTTGATGCAGCAAAAGTTTGACATCTGAACTGCACTGGGCCTAAGAGTTTGAACACATACCATCCCCTAAGACTCATGGCTTCTTTTAAGTCCAGTGGATTGATCCTGACATTGGATGAGTTCATGATTGATAACGATCGTCCTACAAAAACAAGTTAAATGTAAGCACCAACCCTTCATTTATGTATAAACTATAGTGAAGAATGTACTTAAAGTCAACTGCCTACCTCCAAAGTCTGATAGCTTGGCACCCTTGATGGCCATTACTGGTGTCTTGTCAGCATATTCATCAAACTTCTCAGCCTAAAAAATCAAAATACAATGTACTGTGAAAAATCATGTACTGTGAAAAATCATGTACCGCTATGTTTTGCATTTTACCACTGTTTTCATTGCTATGTGCTGATGGAGACAACAGTCACAACATGGAAATCAGGCAATACATTACCATCAATCAAACATATTGTTTGGTATCATTACACAATCTGATTAACAGCAGTGTATTTCACAATTTCTGTCGCGACTGTTGTCTCAATAGACCATTTTCAAGATGCGTGAGCGCTTTCAAAAATATTGCAGGTGCAGATCTTATCTCTAGGCATTTTTGGGCAGTGTCAATATTGTGTGTGTGATCTTGCCTGAAAATGCCTCTTCTTCATGTCTGCGCCTGCAATATTTTTGAAAGCGCTTGTGCATACCGAAAATGGTCTATTAGCGTGTAGCAATGAAAACTCCAAATTTATATAAAGATTCCAGGGTTTTTTTCCTTCATCCACATCCACCAGGACCCACAAATCTTGTCAATTGAGGGTACCAATATATGGGGTTTACAATGTCCAGTTGACGGGCAAAACATTAGAAATTTTTTCCATTGCAAATAAGAATGCCTCACCTCTTCACCCCACAGAGTTGCAGTTACACTCTTCCCTGATCTATCAACCAGCGTCAAGTCTCTCTTGGAAACCTAAAAGGAATAATTAAATATTTCATTTTTTCTTTCCTGAGAAAAACTTTTATCAAATTTCGTATTGGGGTTCCTGTGTAGTACAATATTGAGAGAAGAATGGGTCTTCCCACACCACAGGACTTCCATAAGATTGAGTACATAGCTTGGCTGCAGAGTCTAGATAAACAGTGCTTTATTGACCTGAGGTCAAAGTCTAAATGGGAAATTTGATAAGATTGATGATTTTGTTGACATATTTTTACCTGTTTGTTTGTTGTTCTGGTTGTAATTTGAGTTACATCTGAGGCATTTGTGCAAACTCCCAAAACATCTGTCAGGGTGAAAAAAATTGGTTTTAGAAATATTTTTTCTTTTTGTCTAGCCTCATTTCTGGCTCAACGTCACTGGCCAAAATGGCCAACAAGGAAAAGAATTGACCAGAAAAGTTCCAATTCTGGCCTTAATTTAAAGCCCTGGACTACCATCACAATAAGTACACCATGCTTCCTGGACTCAAATATGAATTTTTGGGCCACTCCTCTCTATTGATACTCACCAACCATAGAATCTTTATTGAGGTTTTCCAGATCTCCAATGTCCACAAAGTTGTACATAATGGTTGGTAAATCACACTCCTCTGTACACTGAAAACATTAAGAACACATGGAAATTAAATATGAAGCTTATAAACATAAATATAAGTTGATATTTTCAATAAACTATATGTAGAAGAAATTGGAATGGATGGATGGACGGACAGACGGCAAATGGACGGCAAATGGATGGATGGATGGATGGATGGATGGATGGATGGATGGATGGATGGATGGATGGATGGATGGATGGATGGATGGATGGATGGATGGATGGATGGATGGATGGATGGATGGATGGATGGATGGATGGATGGATGGATGGATGGATGGATGGATGGATGGATGGATGGATGGATGGATGGATGGATGGATGGATGGATGGATGGATGGATGGATGGATGGATGGATGGATGGATGGATGGATGGATGGATGGATGGATGGATGGATGGATGGAAGGAAGGATGGATGGATGGATGGACAGACGGATAGATGTACAGGCAGAAAGGGAGGAAGGGATAAATGGTAGGATAGGACAGTGATGGAGGGATAAAAAGTCTGACAGAGACAAAACAAGGAAGAGAAGGATTGTTGGATAGAAGGATGGACAGACGGATAGATATGAGGGAGAAATTAGGAGGGAGGTTTTGTTTACTCACCACTTCAATAACAGTGTCATTATTCAAGTACATTTCATAATCATTCTTCAGAGAAGAGTACTGTTTGTTGGCAGTCTTCAAGGATCCTTTGCTGAAGTAAAACACCTGTCAACAACAGATCAAGACATATAACATACATAAAAATCTATATTTAAGGAATATAAAACGGCGCGCGTGTCTATATACTGTGATATAAACACACTGGGAGCTGTAGAGCAAGAGAGAAGTCGTAGAGAAACACGAGGCGCAGCCGAGTGTTTCTTTGACTTCTCGAGTGCTCTACAGCTCCCAGAGTGTTTATATCACAGTATATAGACACAAGTGGACGTTTTATATTGCTTTTATAAAATATTTTGAACTATTTTACGACAATAAGCTGATGAAATTGAAATTCTCCCAACTTAGTATCAAAAACAAGGCTTGTACGCATGACAAAAGTTTCATTGACAGCAACCAAATTCCTTAGTACAGAAATGGAATTTAACGAGGCAAAATCATTGAAAACTCTTTCAAAATCACGGCGAGAAATGTTCTGAAATGTTAATGAAACTACTGCAAAGTCGAAGATGTACTGAAAATGAATTGAAGACGTGTTTTTATAAGATTAAACAGATGAGGTAAGGTTTGAACAGGAAATCTTTCAGCTCGTGGTGTACGCTTTGGCTGACGTTCACAAGGTACAAGGACTGTAAGTTTATTTATTTTACAAGAATTTAAAAAGCTTAGAGGAAAAACTGGGAAAAAAGCTTTCTTTTCTGAGCTCTCGCTGTCTTTTTCTACTTCGTCTACAACAGTAAAGAGTGACATAAGCCACACATTTCTGATAGTAAGGCCTTGTGAATTGTTTGGAGACGAATTTTTTCAGGTTGGTAAATTCATAGGATTTTTGTGCTTTACATTTTCTTCTTTTCTCAGTCCTTGATGCTCCTGATCACTGCATTTAACATCTGATTCGATAAACTAAAAGGTGGATTTGAATTTATCTGAATACATCTGTTTTACGGGGGATTATTGAGATTTTTCAATGCAGTAGTGAATTTTTAGCAGCAAAGATCGACTCTATTCCTTGCCTTCCTTGTTTTAGCTTCGCCGTAAAAAAATTATCATGTTTTTGTCCAGCTCTTCGTCATTCATTAAGTGAAACTCAATCAGAATACCGTTTTCTTTTCGCTAAGCTGTTAAAAATCACCATAAATTCTTTTAAAAATAACTTTTTTAAATATATCTTGTTGTTGTTTTTGAAGCTGATGGTGGTTGTTTCGTACGCCGAGTTTTAACTTTTCGCAATGATGACTTTTACGCCAAACGCCGTTTAATATAAATAAAAATCAAGGCTTTCATGAATAAAACATAGGTTTAAATTTATTATTTTATCATAAAAGCACAGTATTTGCTTTCAAAAATGCACAATGTCCACTTAGCTTGGTATTTAGCTGAGATTGCAGTGGATTTCTCCCTCTGATAGCTGAGAAAATCTTACTTTTTCATAGTTATTTTGCACTGTCACTTATTTTTGGTTTAATGAATTATTTCCTAGGAAATTAAAGTCTTCGAAACAAAATTACGGCTCTACTTTAACATTCAAATCATTTTCTTACAGGATTTTTCTTTTTTTTTTTTCCTCAAAAGGCTGAGCGTGTCTCTGTCCTCTGATATAAACACGGTAGTCAGCCAATCAGAGCGCGCGTAGTATCTCAAATATTTTATAATATATAATATCTATAAATATTCAAACTAGTAGCTAGTTCACCATACAAGACATTACCTTGTTGACCTCAAGCAGCTCATAAAACTTGTCCACAGCATCATTGAAGCCTGTAGCTCTTATCTCTCCCTAATGATTTTTATACCAAAGTGAACAAAACATTTAATTGCAACGTTGAAAAATAGAAACTACTATGTTTATGCTCCAGGTAATAAATATGCATAATAAACATGTATAGTTAGGAGCTAGCTCTGGGCATGCATAAATTTCTTTTATTTAACTGAAAAAAAATTGCACACACGACAACAGGACTGTGTTTTGTTGTCAGAGGGCACATAGTTTTGAACCATACTTAAAATCTAAGAAAACTTACAGATTCATCAACCAGTTCAACATTGAAGAGACGACCTTCTCCTCTGGAATTGTTCCAGGTTCTGATACCAGACTTTGATGTCACTCTTGCACGGATTGTCCATCTAAAATAAAATGTATGAAAAATTATCAATATATAATATACACCTCAGATAGATCATTATAATATTATGTTCCAGCATTGCTATTCACATTATTCTTATGATGTATAATATAACATGGTAATTACAGTCACTACCTTTCAAAGAAAAGCTATTATGAATGAGTAAATGGAGGTGGATGGATGGATAGACTGATTGAGGGATGGGAGGGAGGGAGTGAGGGAAGAAGGGAGGGATGGATGGATGTGATGGATGAATGCATGGATAAGGTTTCTACTTCATGTACCTATTCTGGTAAGGAGTGAGTCCAGAGATTGGGAACACCGTCTTGTGTCCATCACCTCCGCGGTTAACTGGCTGATGGCTGAATTGAAAACGATAAACATATTAGAAATGTATTGTAAGTAAACATTTAAAAATTAGAAAAAAATACAGAAAACTTCCATAACACTACAGTAAGAGTCAAATAGCAATACCTTCCATAACTGTTGCCTCCACCAAAAGCTGAAAGAGTAAGACATCAATCAATCATTTTACTGTAGCAGAGTTGACATAGCATCATGTTGGGGGAATCAAGGGCAGTGTAGCAGTGCTAGCAGTACTACCACTATCATCTCTGGCTTCTCAAGTTGCATTCCTGGGATCATCATTTCATATGAGCAGAGTTTGTTAGGCTTTTCCCTTGATTCAAAGGTTTTTCTCTGGGTTCTCCAGTTTCCTTCCCTCCGCAAAACAGAACAAGCTAAATTCTAATTTGATCTGTGACATGCCCTGACTTTGATCAGCTCACACATTGTTTAAGGGTTTGATAAAATTTGGAGGTTTATGTGACTCAGACAACTCCAAACGAGGTGCGTTTTCTTGTGTATTTGCTTCTGTCCCCCCAAAGGTACAGCAGTCTAAATTAGTAAATTTTTGATTGACCGACGCCAAAAATCCAGACAGACATCTGGAAGTTGCAGTGTTAACAGAAACTTGAAAAGAATTCTAAAAATACTTAAACTTGCCTCTTCCTTGTTGTTGCATGGGTTGCCTCTGTGGTGGAGCATTCTGTCGTCCACCAAATGAACCTTGAAAAGAAAGCATACCAAATCATCATCAAGCTTCTAAATACTGCTCTATTCTTTAATATAAGATTGGGGCTAAAAATAACATTTGGTCAACAGAAAATGCCTGGTCATAATTTACACTTGTCCAGCCAAATAACTCTAAGGCTGTTCCTCTTGACTGATCACATGTTGGTCAGTCTGATGTGCTGATCATTATGTTCAGCCATTGAGCAGCCATTATTCTGTGCCCTGTAAGATGCATCTGCACAACATTGTATATTCCTACCATTTTCAGTTTTTTGGTTTCCATTTTCCTGTGGTTGCTGTTGTCCACTATTCAAGTCTGCAGAACTCTTGGGGTTACCGATTTTTCCAGGAACATCACAAGCTTTCTTTACAATGGTGCAGTCCAAGATAATCAAAACTTTCCTGAATTACAAACAATTAAATCTTTTAGAGCATTTGTTAGTAACCTGAAGGTCGGGGGTTCAAATCTGGCCAGGACCTCAGAATTTTTTCAGGGAAAAATAGTTAGTGGCAAACAAATATTTACAGCCTTAAATTAAGTATTGCTGAATACACTTGATGTTCAGACCTCCCCTCCCCCTACTACCACCAAGAATGGGGCATTACTTGTTACAGTTGCTTGTAAATGAAGTTACCTTGTCTCTTGGATGATATTACAGATATATTTGTCCAGCCTTATCACTGCCTTCATTTCTATTTCTCCTGGTATCACTTTGTCATTCAACTGTGTGGCCAGCATGGCAGCTAAGATTATATAGATTATAGATTAGATTCTGTAATCCGACAGCTATTAGTGGTATTGTGTGAAATAGTGCCTCATTTATGTACTTACAGGTATGGATCAGTGCACCATCTGATAGGATCAATCTACAAAAGAGGGAATAATGAAATATTCTGATAAAGTGTGTATTTCAAATAGTCCTTGTTTTCCAAGAGTAGTACTTGTAGCGAAGGTTCCATGATCAAATTGGATGTTTGCATGATGGTATTATTTGACCACCACTACCAGAATGCTTCACAAATTTTCTTTCAAACTCAAATTTGTATTTCCTCATGAGAATAGTAAGACAACTGGTGCTAATAAAGTGAACAAAAGAAGGCACGCAAGAGATTCTGGTAGTAGAGGTAAACGATGCCATATTATAGATGTCCTATCGAAATGTAAAAGTTGATTTTTGCAGAGGGAGGAAAACCAAAGACCCCAGAAACAAATACTACAATAAGCAATATTATCCTTACCTGTATCTATCTGTACCTTTCCCTGCCTGATTGGCTTGGATTTTCCTCACTCCCTGTAAAGAATCAAATATGATATAAGTTAACATGCCAATAAACACTAATAATACAATAAGCTTACTCCATAAGATAAGTTTCAAATTTATGAAATTTCTTGGGTCAGATTTTCATGGTTTTTTTTTGAGTGGGTGGGGGTAGGCTGAAATTTCAACTTCAAAATCATTTGTTCTTTCATTACACGTAACGTCACTACAGCCATGTTGGTGGTTTTTTAGCAAAAGATTTCTCATTAGCACCCATATTGTTAATACCACCAACATGACAACAATGTCTTTATCATTTGGGTACAGCTATCGAATACCTCACATCTCTTCCCTTCTTGGTGTAGCCAGTGGCTACGCGTCTACGAGTTATCACCACAGGGTGACCAATTCATGATTTCTAAGTTGCCACTTAGACACAGGTAACCTATTTCTCAATCCTGATGCGTAGCCACGCATAGACGCGTAGCCACTTCCATGAGTAGTGCTTCGTTCTTTAAGACTTTGATTTCTACATTGCCACTAAGGCACAGGTAACCCATTTCATAATCCTAATGCGTAGCCACGCGTAGACGAATAGCCACTTCCAAGAGTAGTGCTTCGTTCTTTAAGACTTTGATTTCTACGTTGCAACTAAGGCACTGGTAACCCATTTACTCAATCCTGACACGTAGCCACTTCCATGAGTAGTTTTTTGTTTTTTACTATTTTGTTTTATATTTTATGTTTTGATGCGTAGACTGAATCCCCCCCCCCCCCCCTTGCCGTTTTTGCAGGGTATTCTGTAGTTACTCCATCATTTGAATCTCTTGGGAAAACTTGCAACTATCAATATCCCCCCCCCCCCTCCCTCATGAAATAAATCACGAGTTCATTAAAAAGGAAGGCAGAATTTTTCTCAATTAAACTTATATTCATATAAAAATACGAAAGAGAATACATTTTGAAATCAAATTAATAAAGTGTACTTTGATGACTAGACTTGCACAAATTTACGTTGCATAAGAACTATGCCTCTAGGCTTGACTTTTTTGATGGTATGTAGTTTATTCTTTGTAATTCTAAAGCCATTAAATAACTTTCAACTTAAAAAAGTTTTGATTTTTACAGGTTTAGAGCAACTTTGTCATTTTCAATGCAATTCAATTGGATTTTCACATCGTCAGCAAGTTTGATATCACACTAAATACAAAATATTAGATAAAAGGCTGTACAATCCATCAAAAGGATGATAAATAGTACAAAATATATCCCTAACTTACTAGAATCTGGACAACTGGCTTGGATGGATGTTGTTCTGCAGGTCTTGTGATGATATCCTTCAAGAAACACAACAACGACATGAAAAATTATGGCGGGAAATCGAAGACACGAGTCATTAAAAAATTCCTTAAAAGTCAAAAAATACGACGCAAAATTACCAAACAAGGAAAGAAATATTTTACTTACATGGATAGCTCCCTCTGATAGAGTTATAGCCATCTTGGAATGACTTTTAAGGCTTGAATTTTCGCAAATTTGACGAAGTTTGTTCGAACGAAACTCGAGGTTTCGCGCCAAATAATAAATCAAGGGAAGTGCTTTTGCGCATGTGTATTAGGAGTAAAAGCTGACACTTAATATCGCCGTCACCTACATCCGTCTTCTTATTTCATTTTTTTCCATCTAGATGTTATTTCATTTTTTATTTTATTATTATACTAAATAATAATATAATTTTAGGAAATACCAAGTATTTGTTATTTTCATACAAGTTATTAAATAAAATAGGAGACGAATGAAATACTTGAAATTCCTGAAATCTTATTGAACAAAAGAGGCACATAATATTTTAAATTTTAATGGGACATTTTTTTTAGAAAGTTTTAAAATTAACTAAGTATTAATATTATCATTGATTTTATCAATAATAATATATAATAATAATAATTCTGACCAGTCTACTCTGGTCCAGGTTGAACCGCGTTAGCTTGAGGGAGAATAGCACTAGTATAAAAATCTTTCCAAAATGGCTGCCATCCAAAGACTAGCAAAGCAGGCCTTTATAACCTTTAGAACCAAAGAATCCCCTACATTCCCCTCCAACTTCGAAATACTCAAAAACCTGGTAAGTGGTACCCTTGTCTCTCGATATGATAGCATTCTGTGATTAAATTCGAGTTTTGTGGCCTGATATCCGAGGTGATTATCGATACGTGCATCGAGTCACGTACGAAAAAAACTCGACAGTGTTGAACAACTGCATCACGACGTGCAGGCTAAAGCGGTGTTTTTTATGTGTTTTTTAAGTCGGTTTTTAAGATTATTTGACCTAGACCTCCCATTGACTCGGATTCTATCTTTCTTTGGGACCCCCGAGGGATGATCGTCTTTAAATTAGCGTTGTGTAAACACATGTTGTCTTTCAAAAAGTTCTGCGTCTGATATCGAGTTTGTTTGGTGCTTTAATTTAATAAATATTACTTAATTTTTTAATAAGGTAATAAAACGTTTAAAAAATATATTATAAACAGTGCTTTTTGTCCGACAATTAGGTATATTTAAAAACAATTCTAAAAGTAATTCTAGAAATTTCTTTTTTTTACGAGTTTCATAATCCTTAACTAAGATGAAAGCTTTTCAACTCTTTGAATCTTATCTTAAGAAAGTCTCTGAGAGTTCTTGGGGAAAAAAGTGTGTTTATTCATACATGTAATGATGATTAGAGGTTAATAGTTTTTTCAACAGATCATGTATCCAGAACAATAGAAATGTTTGAAATATTTGTAAATATTGATTATGTTGAGACAAGGTGTTTAAGCAGCTAACACGAGAATAATCTTAACCCCTTTGAGTCAAAAAGATGATTGGAATTTAATAGCTACTGTATTTACAGCAGCAGATACATTAGAACATATATTGGTAATATATATATATATTAAATTAGAAGCCAATATCTGTCTACAGACACAGTGGCAAGCCATAAGTCCCATATATGATTGAGACAAAAGTCATGATAGTTTAATCGGCAGCAGACTCCTGTCAATCAAATGAACCCATTTGTTTGATTGACACCAAAAATAACTTGCGGGAAGCACAAGACAGTATAATAGTGATGAGAGTGCTCGCCTCTTACCAATGCAACCTGGTTCGAACCCCACCGTGCCCTTGTAAATAGAGGTGCTTGTTGGTTCTCTCTTGTACTTTGAGGGTTTTTCTCTATGCATTTCTCCAATTTTCCAAGCTCTCTGCAAAAATCAACTCGTAAATCTTAATTGGAACTTATTGGAAGAAGAGCCACTTTGACTGTGGAATCCACTGTTAATTCCCATGTACTATTTTATTATTTTTTTATAGTCTACTGCAATAGTAACATATATACTCTTGACACACAGTTAGATAACCTCACTGCTGAAGATATCAACCTAGAAGTACCGAATGAAGAGTTGGGGAATATAATCAATCACCCAAGTGGTGCACCAGTATCTCATATTGGTATCTATGAATGTCCTTATTTCTCTATGGGAGTGTTTATCATTAAGAAAGGCTGTGAAATCCCTCTTCACGACCATCCAGGAATGTATGGCTTATGGTAAGTGTTATTTAATCAATGCTTACATAAATCTAGATCTTCTGTGATGTACATGTAATTTTCAAGCATTTTCTTATACAAGTTCATGTACATGTGGTTTTGTTTTTTGACAGTAAAATTCTTTATGGCAAATTAAGGATCAGAAGTTATAATCTTTGTAATGTTGGGTAAGTTCTAATTAATCATAGGCATCAGTTTATTAGGCAGTAGCAAAACTGCTAACTGCCTTTTTGATATTCACTGGTTTCTCACTCTTGACTTTGAGGGGCACTTTGCATAAATACAATAGCTTGTTATCCTTCACTGCACATGAAAACTATTTTGTTTATGCAAAGTGCCCCTCAAATTTGATGCAAATGAGCCAAACCGAAATGCTTCATTGGTTGTAAGAAGGCAGCTAGCGTATAGCTATACAATATAATACAGGTATCTGGTTATATTTTGCTGTAAATGAATTTGATGATTTAGTATTTTTGCTGTTTGGTAAATGTATTAGAAGTTGTTATTTGTTTCTTCAAGCAAAGAAACTCGAAGGTTGTGGGTTCACATTCCACCATGAGCACCAAACTTTTTTCTGAGAAAAATTTTGCTTGAAGAAACAGATAACAACTCCTAATGAATTTGATTATATTCAAATTGCTAGCAAGTTGATATGGTCCACAAGTTGGTCCACAAGGAGAAACCTAACAACCCTATTGGTAATGGATATTGTCGCTTAAATGCAATTGACAGGCTGTAGTTTGATAAACACTGAACATGTAGTGCCTGTAGTCTTGTACAACTGTTGGTACAGAATGTTTAAAGTGATAAAAAGTTGTATAATATAATGAACACACTTTATTTTAAATTAAAACTATTTTGCTACCTGCAGGTCAAATGATGACAGGCAAGTTCATCAATCCTTTAATGGCCATGAATTGATTCAAAGTGAGTGTTTGTTGTTCACAACTTATGACAGGTGTTATTACTATCATTGTCTTGTCAGAAATCATCACAGGACAAGACTCTCTGTATATTTATTGATCCTCTCCTGTGTGTGGTAGTGTATGTTGAGTGAACCTTGCGGAAGCATCCCACATGGGGAGTGATGGTTGTAAAATATAGGTTAAGTTTATATAATGAGGAGGATGCATGTACATTGCATTGGCCAGTATATTATGTATATTTCTGCCCCCTTGTTTCATTTCTTAACATACGTTGAAGTACACTCTTTGTTTCTTTTTTTCCAGGAAAGCCAATTAGGTGTCAGTCACCTACAGATTACGTATTTGATGCTACAGGAGGAACATGCGTCCTTTCGCCAAAGACTGGCAACTATCATTCAGTTCACTCACTGTAAGCTTGCCAGACTTCTTCACACTTTGTATTTTCCTGAACGCTTCTACCAAAAATGTGAATATTGTATTAAATTTTGGTCATCATTCTTTCTTTCTTTCTTTCTTAGTCCTGGACCAACAGCTTTCTTGGATATTTTAGCACCACCATATGAGCCAGATAAGGTATGTACATATCCATGCTAAATATATTATTTTCTTGATTTAATGATTAATCATATCCATTTTGAAATCATTAGCAAATCCTGCAATCTGATTGGCTACAAAGTGTGCGATTTAAGCATTAATTGCACTATTTTGAATCATTAATTGCATCATTTTGTCAAACAATCACTTTTGAAGCTACATATAACTGTTGAGTATTTTAATATACTAAGTTTCAAAATGGAAATGATTAATAGGTAATAGAACTGAGTGTCTTGCAATTTTGGGCAGAAATCACACTCGTGATTAACAAATTGCACTCCCGCTGCGCGGTCGTGCAATTTTGTAATCACTCTTGCGATTTCAGCCCAAATTGTACTCAACTCAGTTCTATTACCATTATTAATCAGAACATAATTATAGTGTAATAATAATCATTAAAGAATAATTGAAAAAAAAAAATTTTTCTGTTCTGACATATTTTCTAATTAAGTTATTTCCATTCTATATAGGAGAGAGATTGTACTTATTATAAAGAATGTGATCCATTGGTAAGTATGTTACCATACTAGCTTGATATATGGGTTGTACCAGGTTGGTTCAGGTTCTTATCTTCGATAGAAGGAAATGACAATAGCCACTCTCGATATTCTGGTTGAATCATACACGAAGTAATACGAGGCAAAGCTGCACAGAAATAAAAGAATATAGCATTCCTCGTTTAATCGCCGCCCCAGATTAAGCACCCCCTGATTAAGCGCCACTAATGAGAGCAAAATATTAAAGAGGACTGCCCTCAAATAAGTACTGCACCTGAATAAGCGCTGCAACCAAAACCAAAAAGAGCACAGCATGCGCAGTGGTTTATCAAGTAAATACGCTATATTGTATTAGGATTACTCCATTTTTTCCCCAAAGCCGCGTCTCCAATTGCATTGCCTGTGATCACTCAAACAGAATAATGTTGAAAGTAGGCTATAATACAACTTTAGAGATCAAAATTAACTGTTACATGTGTACTTTTAGAGCTTCTCAAAGTTCAAAATTATAATTCCAGAATAAAAATGTCTTCTTTTCTTCCAGGAAAATAATGATTTGTTGGAAAATGGTGATGACAAGGACAGGTATGAAACTGATAATGAATATGATTTATGATTTATTTATTACTAACTTGCACATAAATATGTGTTTGTAAAGTAGCGCACTTGCCATACTCTTTATAGTAAAATGCAATTACTATTTCTTATCATTCAAGGATAAGGTGGCTGATACCAGTAAATGCTCCAAGGGATTTTTATTGTGATTCTCAGGTAAGTATTATTATCTACAGTACATCAGTTTGGTGCATGTCTACCTTTCAAGATGGGGCAGGGGACTGTGAAAGGGGCTATTTTGCCTGTTACATTGCGGCTCCTTCATTGATACAGCAGCCTAATGAAATAAACCATCTGCCTAGTAATTAAAATTTTAACGAAATCCCTATAATCTTGTTATTTCACTTGCTCAGCTTCCAGCACAGCATTGTAATTAATATCTTTAAAACTTTATTTCACAGAAATACATGGGACCTGAAATTGAGTTGTGATTCTATTCCCTCGAGGGTGTATGTAGCATTGACGGCATGTCAATCGAAGGTGTCTCATCATTAAACATGATGACGACCAAGCGTGATGATACCTGTATGACAGACAGAAATAAGATAAGCAAGAAAGTTAAAGGACTGATATACTAACTTAAAATTATAAGTTTTTAACTAACTTATAAAGGAACCAAAGCATGTTGAAAGCCTTCCTAAAGCTGAAAGAAAAGAGAAATTTATTGGGGCATAAATCACTCATGACAGAGCAAAAAATAATGGCCGCTCAATGGACAATGTCTGGCCATGATCTGGCCAAATTAGACCAGGCCTCTTGACTGGTCACATTGAATGGTCAGATGTTGGTCCATCTGATGTGGGCAGTCATTATGTCTGGAGATTGAGCAGCCATTATTTTGCGCCCTACATATTAACAAGGTAAAGGGCACCTTTATGTCATTGGATCTATTGCTGGTTTCTGTACTAAGTTGTCATGTTGATTGGATCTAAAGCTTCCGATACACGCTGCAATTTTTTGGCTGGCAATGCAATTTCAATTTTTTTGTGGCATTACCAGCACGAGACACAATTTCAGAATGCAAAAAGATGTTGCAGAAAATCAAAATGTTTGAACTTTTCTCTCCAACATTTTGAGAATTGCACACCTAAAAATAGCTGAAACAGAATGTTGCAGCATCTATCACCCATGTTCACTCGCAATGCAATAATCCTATTCAGACTAGCCAAACTGGATTTAATATCTATTTTGACCCAGAAACTTTCTTCGTACAGTATGATAAATGTTGCAATATTTTGCTGCAAGAAATCGGAAATTGCATTGCCAGCACGAGAAAAAATTGCAGCGTGTATCGGCAGCTTAACAAAAGATTTCTCTTGGTTTCTTTTCATATATCAATCTACATGACAGCCTAACTTCTCGTCATTTAGCTCTCGCTCTCTCAGAAATGAAAAAATCTCTTGGAAGGATGAGGGTAGGGGTGGTCTGAGATGCCCCACCCTGCACTCCTAATTTTGTAACAAAATGCTTCAAAAACCCATTGCAAGATCTTACATTATTCTAACTTGGGCCCCCTTTAGAACTGGGAGCTGCCGCTGGTGGATGCAGTTATGAATACATAATGGCTAAAAGTACATAATTATAAATATAAGTTGAACCATTAGAGTGTCTGCATGTTAGATCAGGTGTAGTTTTAATTATTGAGTTCATAAACAAGGGCTAAAATAATGGCCAGTCATCAGAAAATTTGATTGAAATTGGTACTTGTCCAGCCAAACACCTCTTGGACAGGTCCCCTTACTGATGTGATGTGATGTGGTCAATCATAATATCAACCCATTGAGCAGCCATTGTTTTAGCCCTGTTAACTGAACCTTCCCAAGAAAAAACTATTAATTACAGACTAACCATGTTGTTTTATAATGATAGGAGAAAAAAGACATAGGTCAGGTATTTTTAAATAACTTATCTATTATAAGAATAAGCGAACTATTACTAACAGATCAAATAGAGGTTTTAACCCCTCTGAAGTCTTCTTGGCAATATGATCTATAGCCATTGTGACATCCTTGATGATAGACATGGTTTTTGTTTCTCAGTGCAAAAGTGGCTGCTGCCTTGTTATGAGCCTTTTCTGAGCAGGGTTCAAGCAACTTCTTAGTACTCCTGGAATTCGAAATCCAGGTTTTACAAACACTTAAAGAGCCTTTGAAAAAAGAAAAATTGAAGAAAAATCCTCAAGCATCACTTCCAAACATCATTGCATTCTCTAATTCACATATTTTCTCATTGTTATTTCTTCTGTAATTTTGATGGTGCTTTGCATGTTTTTGTGAGCTAGTGACTTCCAAATACAAGTAGACATTTTGTTCTCTTCTCGTCCCGTCTGTTCTCTTCTCTTCTGTCTTGTTCTCTTCTCTTCTGCTCATCATTCATTCATTGCTTCTGTTGCAGCTACTCCGATTGCATTCCTCATGTTGTCAATCTCATCACATTTATTTACCTCAACATCTATTTTCCAAAACCTACATAATTAGCTCTCTTGAAACCATAGCTAAAACAGCTTTTTAAAGATTGTTACTCCAACTTAATTTAAAAAAAGGCTTTTTAAAATGACAAAGTTCTGGCTGGCCATTGAACTAAATATCTCAGATAAAATTATATTATTACTATCAAAATGTATAAAGATATAAAGCAAGACAGTACAAAAACTCACATACTTGTCGTAGTTTATAGGGATATAATAGTTGAAAGCATTGATATAGTAGTATGGCTCTAGATCCCTTGCATATGACCTCAAAGCAGCTCAACTTGGAGGACAAAACAAAAAAATTCAATCTCCTGAGAATTGGAAACCAATCGTTTTGTCCTCCAAATTGAGCTGCATTCAGAAGTGCTGCAAGGGGTCTATAGCTATGAAGGACCTATCTGTAGCTGATTGGTTCTAAGGAATCAATTTCATGAAATATAATGTGCAAACTGGTTTGGAACCTAAGTTATTGTTGTTGTCTTAAAATAGACCCTTTTAGCTTGGTATAATGTTTTTCCCATTTATGACCATCTGTAATTTCCCTAGAGTATCATTTCTTTTTTTAACAGTTCTACCAAAGAAGACTATCACGTGAATATGGATACAACAAAACAGAGAATCTCAAAATAGGAAAACATTACACCAAGCTAAAGAGTTCACACTCAGTCGATAACCTCTACTCTGTTTATGGCATAGAATAAAAAGTTTAAATACGGACTAAAATTATGAGACTTAGGCCTGGTTTAGACGTTGAATTTCACAGGTGCCAAATCTAATGCAAATGAATTCAAACAATAGGTTTTGCTCATTTCCATTAGATTCGGCACACGTGAAATTTGACGTCTAAACAGGGTCTTAAATATTTTATGTATATAAAAAACAGCTGACTTGAAAGCCCAAATTCTCAACATTGTTACAGTTCACAATACACAGTCAAAGATTCAGGCTTAGCTTATAAAATAAAAGAAATTAACTTTGAAATAAATAAAAGGAAAAATATTTTAGTTTTTGTTTTGTTTTATTGAAGATTTTAAACAAAAATACTAGGAACAAAAAATGTCAAAACTAAGAACTTGGCCAGAAAGTGGTAGCAGGTCCATTCCTTTCTGCTTCTGACCCTCCCCTTCCTCCTTGCATCTACACCTCCCTGTCATTCACTCTCATCTTTATACCTGGCCTTCAATTGGATCCCCCTCCATCCTCATTCTCCTTCTCAAGCATCAATGTTTTATTTAAAATGAATTTACTTTACAAATTTAAGACTAGTATTCTACCAGGCAGTTTTTACTAATGGTCATGTGATGAATGGTTAATTATTAATCATCATTAAAATAGGTATTAATATTACTGAGAATCTTTGCAAAGTAAGGAATTACTTCAGTAATAAATAGGCAAGAGTAGCTCCAGAATTACAAGCTTATAATAATGAAATAGAAATAATGGGCAATAATGATCTAACAACTTTTTTTCTGAAGGGTGACTTTATAGCCTGTTTGGCCGGCCCAACTTGAATTAAATTGCCCCATTTCATGATGGACATCACAGCTTGTTTATACGTTTATATGGGGGGGGGGGGGGGGGCAGAATGGTGAAGAACAATAAGAATTTGGACTAATAATTTTACTCTGCAGCTGAATTGATAGCTCTGACGTGTCTATTTTGGTTGCTATTATTGCTTTTCCAAGTTCTAAAAAATACGATTTTTGGCAGTTTTCTTTGTGCTGTTGCTGTTTTGTCCCCCTCTCATGACCATGAATATCTTAGTGTTAAAACAAAGGGTTATTTTCATGTGATGTCATAATGAAATAGGGCAGTAGGCAGGCTGTACTCAGGCCACTTATTCACATCAGGAAAAAAACTGAATACAATATACCAGTGAGGGTCATCATGATTTGTTATTTAAAGAAGTCAACTTGCTTTATTTTCTGATGTGATGGTTGACATTAGATAATGGATGATTGCAAATGCATTTACCTGTTTACTCTAACACACAGCTTATAGCAGCCACCACACGGTTGTGGTCCAGCTCTGATGTGTCAGCGGCATCAAAAAGAAAACAGACTATAACATAAAAAGTGAAGTGTTCTGGTTGAAACTGGACAAACTGTGGTAATGATATGGCTACGATCCTGTAACATGAGTTTGGTAAGTTTTGTGAACATCTGACAATAAACTAAGGTGTTTTGAGATGTCAGGAAACACAAAGTTTCAAGCAGATGTGTCTAAAGAATGCCAAGGAACTAGCTTAACTAATATGTACCAAAAGAAGATAATGCCATCATAGTAGCTGAACACTGATCAATCGACCACGATTTAGTAATCGACCAGGCACATTTTAATGGAGCATATACTGTCAACATGATTTTAGAATGATCGATCCACTTTGACCGACAGCAGTCAACCACACAAAGTCAATTGATTTAATCTAATAGCACTCAGTTGCTACAATGACCTGCTCTGTACCAAAATCTACCACATGTAGCTAGTGAGAGGAAATTATAGTCGTACAAGTTATTGTGAGAACAACGGCAGGGGCAGAAAAATCACCTGACCTCTTAGTCCACAGTACTGCCTATTTTTAAACACCAACTAAAGAAAGACAGCTCTATACTCTAAAGGCCTGGCTAGCGATTTTGGAGATGATTTTAGATGTGACTTTAGATGTGGTTTTTGTGGCAATTTGGGTCATATAATCAAAAATGGTAAAGGATTAACCTGTAAAGTTTTACTCAGGACACAGAGATTATCTGAACAAATGTCTCTTTAGAAGCATAAGACAAAATTTATTATACTTTTAAAAATCACCACCGAAATCGCATGAAGAATCACCACAAAAAATCGCCAGTGGAAACAGGTCTTAAGGTAACTTCCGCAAGAACCTTAAAAACTACTATTCACACGATCAACACATATATCCGAATTTCGTATATAACACATTTTTCATTAAACTGATAAAATTGTGGCCACCTCTGATTGGTTCTTCCGTGGTCTCCAAGATACAACATTCTCTTGGGAGTGTTTTCTCTCAGGATTTGAGTCTTGTATTCTAATATATTCACTAGGCTAAGCATTGGTCTAAATAAGACAGAACCTTTTCCGTTTTTTGGTTTTGTCCTTGACTTTGATGGTTCCTGATTGGTCGCTTTGTTTGGCTTGTTGATCCTTCTTCTGTTTTAAGACCATTTTTGTTATAGCATTAAATATCTGGTGAACAAAAACAAAAAAAAAACATGGTAAACCATTGAGTTGTTTGGGTCACCACAATACTCGGCAAAATAGATAGACTTTTCATACCTCTTCAACATTTATATTTTCTTTGGCACTTGTCTCAAAGACTTGAATACCCATTTGTTCGCCAAACTTCTGTGAATCTCCCGTCTCTACTACTTTTCTTTCTGGACAATCATTTTTATTTCCAACTAAAATAAACAACAGATATTTCTCATGAATTGTTTCTGAACCCTCAGACCATTTGTATTTTATTTGACATACAGTTAAAAAGTAATAGTCCCCTAGATCATTGGCTGAGCCATCTTGAAAGGTAGCTGTGCATCAAAGCAAGACAAACAGTGAGCTTGAAATGATAGACAAATGTGAATAATTACGTGTTAAAAAATGTCTCTATCATGCATTGCTAGCTCACCGTTCATCTCACTTCAATGCAAAGGTATGCATGGCTAACTTTCAAGATGGTGCAGGGAACTGTGAAGGGGACTATTAGAGATTGGCAGAGGATTCAATCACTACAAGAAGTGTTGAAAAGCACTCTTGTTTCTTCGAACACTTTTCTAGCCTCATGTTCTTCAAATCCCCCCACAGAAATATGCACACATTTTCTATTTTTTCAATAGTACTAAATATAGTTTTAACAAATTTTAACAGAGTTGATGTCTGTATTCGATTAATTTCAGCTCTGGATTTTTCTTACCCAATATTCTAGTTACGTCATCACAGTTTTGATCAATTTCATGAAGCCATCGCTTCACATTTACAAAAGTATCTGCACTGGTAACGTCATATACAACTATTACACCATGAGTCCCGCGGTAATATCTGTAAAGTAACACAAGCTGTTAGGTTCAAGAAAATTGAAGTTTATTCTGCTGGCTTTCTGTTGGCCATCGAGTATCATGGATCATCAAAGTTTAAGGTAACTAACAGACTCACGTTGATGTGATAGTCCTGAAACGTTCCTGTCCTGCTGTATCCCAGATTTGTAACTTGACTTTTTCTCCCTCTATATTTATTGTCCTGATCTTGAAGTCCACACCAATAGTTGTAATATAAGACCCTAAAAAAACCCCAAACAAGGAAAAGAAATATTAGATTTCATTTACCATGAAACAATGGATCCAAAACAAGGACTTGATAAATATCATTAAATGTTTGAACACATCTAGTCCAACCTTGACTTGGAGCCATTGTTTTATGCTCAATCATGCGATATCTTTTGAGAAAGGTTCATTAATTTTGATTATTTGCCAGTAAGTAAACCTCAGCCAAATATCCCTTTTAACTGTAAACAAAGAAAATACTAAAATGTTTGTAAAAGTGAATTTTATAATTTATTCTGTTCACTATTTAAATCAATAGTGAAGTACTGATCATAATAGAAGCTACAAATGCAAATTTGTTGCCAACTTGTTTTTGATCTCAGCACAATATAATTATAAATATAATTAACAAGTAAATTTATAGGGATGGTTAACTTTCATAAAGTGGGAAACTTACAGTACTGACTAACTGTACAGCACATACATGGTACGACATGCCGTAACATTGAAATGGCTTCCCAATGTCAACCAATCACAACTTTCAGTACTCAGGCTTAATTTGGATAAATTACTATGCGTATACAGGGAAGTATACATGTATATGTGCATGTTACCTGCCGAAATACTAATAACTGGGTCACTACAAATCATAAAGAAATATTATTTATTGGCAATAAAAATGAAATCATACTTACCAGAAAACATATTATCTGCAAATCTAAGCAATAAACTGCTTTTCCCAACACCTAGAGATTAAAGACATTAATATGATATACAGTATTATGATAAGATGATATAGTGAAATTCTAACACAATGACAAATTAAACAAAATAGAAATATGAATTTTTAAAAACCTTTTTAAAAAACTCCATCAACTAAAATACCACACTTACAGCATAACACTTGAAAGTATGACCACATTTACAGTGAGGACACTCGAACCATGAACACTTGATATTTTTATATTATTTATTTTATGAACTTTCTACTGCTTCAAACCTTCTGAAAATGAAGCACTGAACTCAATAATCTAGTTGTTCAAAATAAATCATATTTCCAATCAATTCACACAAGGGATAAAGGAGGAAAAAAGTATGAAAAAATCTCAAAGTGTTCACGGTTTGAGTGTCCTCACTGTAATGTATTTGCATACTATGCACAGGCTTTTTGCTACCAAATATGATTTTACATGCCTTATTTGATAGAACCAGCTACGCATCGTAATGTGTTGGTTTAAGATACGAAAGCCCATCCACAAATATATGTGAAAACGTGAAATGTGGTCATACTTATGCACATTGTGCTGTGAAATAAGAGCTGAAAGACTTAGTTATAGTCTTAGCTAATTCTTTCATAGAATTATCTAAATTTCCTATTTATAGATACTTTCACTTTCTTTGCCTTTCACGAAATTCCACCTATCAATCAAACAAACTCATTTACAAAATAAAAAATAAATATCTTTACTGCTATTCAAAATATTCTGCAAACTCGGTAGTTGCTAGTTTCCCGTTGGAATTTATTTTCACTGCCGCCAGTCAAAAATATAAAAGGTACCGACTGATTAGTTTTGATTGACAGCAGGTAAAAACCAATTTCACAACAAGCTGTTGGAATGTCCGAGTTTGCTGAATATTGAGAAACGCAGTAAATTCTGTGAAACTTAGAACACATTTAGCTGGCCAAATGCATCATTCAGTTTTACCAAAAAAAAAAATATTTGTACTTAATTAAAACAAATTTATTAATAGTTTCTGTAGTCTTTCAAGTAGCATACGTTACAATACTTAAAAGACGTTACCTCAGATATTAAAATTAGTCATTTCATGGTTGAACGAGTTTATATTAATGCTGATCGTTGAAAAATAGCACAGTTACAACGTCAGAATATTATTATCATTGACCTTATAAACAAAACGTCCCTGTCAAACTACTCTTTCATATTTAATATTTCGTTAGTTTATCTATGAGTAATGTTTAAATATCATTAATAATACTTATATCGGGGTTAAATAGTTAGTACATAGTTATAAAAATGAGAAAGAAGTTGGATTATTGTTGCATCATTGATGCGTCTTTACTGGTGTTAACGCACAGTTATATACAGAGTAATTAGTAGATTTTGATGTGATGCAAAGTTGGAATAATGCCTGAAAATGCCATACCCTAAGATCTAAAGATCAAAATCTGCCAAAACCCGAGTCATACCGTGAATAGAAGTCGATGAACATTGTATGAATATTATAGAGTATTCTAGATCGAATATATTCGTAAAAGTAATGACCAATGTACGTGTAGGCTTATTAGTATCCAAACAATTCACTATTACACTACACATTCCAAGTCTTACTTCTTCTTATGGTTGTGAAGAGTTTTTATTTATGATCATGATTAAAGTTGTTTAAGATCACGAAGAATGATGTCTATGTTTTAACGAGAGGTGAACATTCCGTCTGAACCAACAAAGACGAAGAATTTTGAAAGCAGTTTGTTTACACTTCAACAAATAAAACTGCAATATCTTCGTATCCACACATCTGTATGGATCAATCAATCCACTGACACCCTGGCCTTACAAGCTTATGCTGAAAACGCTCGTAGAACATTCATTGAGTGTTCACAAGAAGTAAACTTTGAAATTATTCACTTTAGAACCAGGAGATCGAGCCTGAAAGCCACTGTCAACCGTTTTTAGCCGGTTTATCACAGTAGGTTTGAGTATCTTTGAGTCCACCAACAGTCCTAATCCTTCACTTATTCCCGTGCCTTTATCGCTAACATTTCTTCACTTACCACTGTCCCCGATAATAAGGAGCTTGAATAGATGATCGTAGTCCCTTGCCATATCTAAATTATGGTCTAAAAAGCCGTCAGACTCGAAGGATTCACAGTTTTTCCATGTAGAATCTCTGCTCACAGGAAGTGACTTGAAGCAACAAGGCAACTAAACAGGTCACGTGGCTGGGCCTTTCGAGGTGGGGCCTGATCATTAGTCACCAGGCTATAAGGAGGCAAACACAGGTAACCCACTAGTAAAAATAATATCCTTTGTAAGTAAAAAAAAAATTGAAAAAAAGAGCTTCGAGGATTAATGAAAGACAGCTTATAATCATTATGTTATTGTTGTTGACTTGTTGATGAGTTACAAGATCTGTTCTGAATGACACTAAAAAGAGGAACACAGGAAACCCTGTGTTATATGCTTATATGTAAAATCAACGAAAACTTAAAAATGGAAAATACCAATGTGTTTCATAACTTTTTAAAAAAAAGTTTAATAGTTGGAGAATATCGAAAATTGAAGAGCAGCTTATGATAATTAATATTGGTTACGAGACTTGAAAAGAGAACTGGGACTGGGATTTAGCCATTACTGCGGGACTGGGATTTTGAAAAATTTTGGGCTGGAAAATGGGATTAGAACCGTTCCTTCAGAACACTCCATATTAGTGGAGTTAATGGTAAGATATGTATAATCACACATAAGTAGTAAGGCCTTGCTTCTTGTCTGACTATCTGCGAACATGTTTTACCTCAGTGACGGGGTGGGAGGGGGAAGAGCTTGTGTGGGTGGGGGTTTCTTTTGCCCTTCCCCCTCCTTGAGCCCAAATTTCGAAATTGCCAGCGTGACCCCTAAAATTTGCTTCTCCCCCTCAAAACTGTGCTCCGCGGTACCTAGAACAAAGGAAAACTCCAGAAGTAATCGTGTACTGGAACCGTGGATCGCAAAAAAAAGGAAAAAATCGAATTTTCATCTTTTGAAAGAGCATGGATAATACTAATGTATAGAAAAAACATTTCCAACCTCTAAAATTTGAATTAACCTTCTAAATTCCGAATTATGAGCGATGTTTTATTTTGGAAAATCCGGAACCGAGCATGGCTGGACTAGATTGGACTTCGGTTAACTGGAACTTGCGGATCGGTAAAAGTTTTTTTATGTTGAATTTGCAGCTTTTATCCTATAACTTATATTTTGGTATTCATAGCAAGTAATTTTATGCTGAAATTTTGCAAAAAAGATAAGATTTTTTCATAATTGGAAACATCATATTAATATAATACAATGAGAAAGAAGAGGAACTAAGTCATTGAATAATTTGAATTTTCTTAAGGAAAGTTCGTACAAAATTTATCCAGATTAATCATTTATTACTTGGGTGGGATAAAATGTTTGAAACTCATATTTTCTTGCCATCAAGTATACTTCAAAACGAGGCGGCCAACACAGGTGACCCAACCTAATAGATTCCGACTCTAACTCCTCAACAAAAAAGACACGGAAATTCTATATATAATTTTAGGGGATTGTTAAATTATAATTGAACGTTTAGTTTCCCTATCCATGTTGTTTCTTTTCTCTTGTGCAACTTTCATTTTTCCCGTCACTTCTTCCAGGTTCGAAAGTACTGATTGGAGGCGTGGTTACCATTTGCAGCAAGGAACGCCTTGTAAATTTAATATATTTCCCCGGGTTTCCAATAAATACGGTATGTGATGAAAAATGTTTTTGAGAAGTACTCGTAAAATATCTCTAACGATATTAAATTCCTATAAATCGAATATTAACTACTCGAGTCTACGAAATGTTGATTTTATTAGGCAATCGTCAAGTCTTATAACAAGGTATGGAATGACTCTAACTTGCATTACATAAGCTTAAATGCCCCAGAATCAAAGTCATTGTTGTCTTTCGTACACTTATCCTTTTGCACATATTATGTGATGTTTTAACCCCCTATTGCAGGCATTTTCAGCATTAGTTTTGTACAATTTTAACAATAAAATATTTTTATATTAAAGGTGTTAAAATATACAGTTCTTCCTAGGATATATTATGCTCTCTCCAACACAATGTCAAATTTTTTTTTTCAAAGATACATGAAAAAGTCATATAGGAAAGCTATCCCTTTTTATACCAAAACTCACAATTCCCACCCTGGGGGGGAAATATAATGTGCAAGATAAATTAAAAGGTCGTATTGTCTGACCCCATGAAAAGAGCATAAGAAGCATTCAAAACCAACCTTGTTTTCATTTTACATTAATAGTTCTCCTGTGAGATTAGCATATGTAAGAGTCGAAGGAAAGGACACAGATCCAGACCCACCGCCAACTCCTTTATTTATCTGCCATGGATTATTTGGAGCGAAAAAGAACTGGAGAAGTATTGCTAAAGCACTGAACAGAAAGACATCCAGAGAGGTATATTTGTATAGTGGAGTACTATTAATACCTTGAACCACCTGGGGTCAGGGAAGAGGTTCAACATAATAGAGGTTTGACACCAGGTCATAGAAGGTAATGCAGCCTCAAGTCTGGTATAATGGGAAGTTCAAGTTGTCTTGGGTTTGAGTAAATGAGACTCCACTAATTAAATAATATGAAATGAAGATTCAAATCTAACATGCACAGCTACGTTGTTAAGACATTTTTAGTGAACTGAAGATAGTACATCGTACGGAAACTAGTTTTCACAGTAAATGATAAAATGATAATATTGCATTAAAGACTATCATACCTTGTTTTATCTAGTGACAGAACATATTTAAAATGAAATGAGGATTACAATTGATAATCGCTTGAAAAAAGTTAATTATTATCTAAATATTATTCATTTATAGATAGTAGCTATTGATGCAAGAAATCATGGTAACAGTGACCACCACCCAGAAATGAACTATTTTGTCCAGGCCTTGGATGCAAAACATCTGATTCAGAAACTGGACATTCCTAAGGTGATAATTATAGGCCATAGTATGGGTGGCAAGGTTGCCATGACAATGGCTTTGTCGTTTCCTGAACTTGTTGAGAAAATCATTGTTGTAGACAGTTCACCAGCTCCTTCTATCTCGGATGAGGATATACAGAGATATCTCAAGACAAAAATAGAAATGGATTTGAGTAAGATGAGGAATAAAAGAGATGCGGAGAAAATGATGATGAGTACTGTGAATGTAAGTGCAGGATACTTGGCTTTTATAGATTTATTTTCTTTTGTCTTATATACTCTTTATTATATCCATGTGGGGCTTGAATTAAATAACAGCCTGTCAACAAACAATGTCCGGCCAGAATAGGAACATGTCAGGTCAAACTTTGCCTTGCCGGTCATTTTGACCAGTAGCATTAAGCCAGAAACAGGATATTATGACCAAGCTAAAACTAATTTGGCCGGTCATCATGACCAGTGACTGATTGGTCATTATATCAAGCCCTGCCATGTCTGCTATAAAGAGTTCTATTTAATTTCAGTTCTCACATAACTCACTTGCATGCATTTTCTTTCAGAGTCGAATTTTAAGACAGTTCTTCCTGACCAATCTTGTACCGTCAGCTGAAGGAGGTTACAAGTGGAGAATAAACTTGGAAGCTATTGATCGTAACCTACAGTGTCTCATGGATTTTCCTTCAGAGTTTCCTCACAAGCAGTTTAATGGAAAAACCATCTTTATTGGTGGAGGAAGATCTAGATATATTCAGTAAGTGGTTTCCAGTTTGCAAAATTGAAATGACATTTTGTTATCAGGGACCTCAGAGCTATGGGGGCTGGGGGCAATAATTTTGCTGCCAATTTTGATTCATTCGCTATTTTTTATTTTATATATAAAATCCAGTTTTCAGAAGCCATTTATAAAATATAACCCCCCCCCCCCCCCCATCCAAAATTTGCTTCGCTCCATGGTCCCATGTGCTGGCAGCCATGTTAGATGGCATGGCAAAACAATAATATCCCTTTACTCTCGGGAATTCACTTCTTTCTTGTGTAAAACGATTGTATGGTCCTAACGTCATCTAACATGGCATGCTAACCTCTATTCTTAACACAGGGAAAAAGATTATGATTCAATCTACAAGCTGTTTCCTAAAGCAGAAATCACCTTCATCCCTGACTGTGGACACTGGGTACATGCAGAAAAACCAAGAGAGTTGATTGAGATAATTCAAGATTTTCTAATGCGGTAGCCATTACAATAATTATAATGACATTTTTATCCCATGCGGACTTGTAGTGGTGCACCTTTTAGGAAAGGAGAGCCCTGGAAGTGTGACGAGATGTAATATTATTTTCAAATTCTTCTAATTTCCAAACACATGGAAGTGAACTTTGTGGCCAATGTTTAGTGGCACTTTTAAAGTTTTCAGATAGAGGTTGAACAGAGATCACTTTAACCAGAAATCATACATTTATTTTGCAAAAACTGACTCAAGAATATATTTTTAAAACATTAGTTTGTCGCAGCACCTATTCCACTAAAATTGAACATTAAAATCCCAACATAATAAAATATAGTGCTGCCTGCATTCTTTGATGCGTTTCCTAATTAAAATACTTCGTAAATCTAGCATAATTCATCCTCTGCTATGAAACTAGATAAGAAGGCAGTCTTTCCTTTCCTTTTCTTTCTTAATATCTGTTTTGTGAAAAAGTTTTAAAATTTTCCATCTCCAATATATTTTTCTGTTATCTCCTTTTTTCTTATGGTTTCTCTGATATGTAGTATCCTTCCTTATAAAATTCATAGCTTTGATGCAAACAAAGTTCCAAATCTGTCACTGTCAACTTAGTAGTGTTGCATGAAACAGATGTACCAGACGATGTACCATATGTCCAAGGCTAGCCTTTGCAGATGTTCTAGGGGAGAGAGCGTCTGCATAGGAGGCTAGTCCAAGGCTTGATTTAACATTATTTTAAAAGGAATGCTGGAAACTGCCCATTTTTCACAGTAATGCCACTCCTGTCATTTTTAGAGGCCATGACAGTTATTATTACGTCGCCACAAGTTATAGTATTTTTACCAACTCGTCCATGTTGAGGATAAGGAGGTCCTCTTATATCAGCATCAATAGTGTATCTAACGTCTGGTTCCAACTGTACAGGAGGGTTGATCACTGTATATCCGGGATACAGACCATCAATCAAGTCTTCTCCAGTTGTGTGAGATTCATGGCCGATGCTCTGATAAAGGATAGAATTTGGGTCATCTGCTCGATAAACTTCTATGTTTACGTGGTATTGACGGTTGTGAAATCCAATTAATCTGACACCAGCGAGAGAAACACGTTTGTTTACCATAAAATCAATGTAAGCAGGACTGCTCTTGGTGGTGGTCTTACAAAGGCCCTTTTTAAACTTTTGTACACTGCCAAGACTGGCACTGAAATTATCATCCTTAGAACTGAACCTCACCTCTGACCATCTTTCCCGTTGTTGTGCTACTCTTTGTTCATGCTTAAACAATGCCTGTCTTGGCATTATGCCACTAAAAGCCTGCATGATTTCAACCATTTCATTTTTAAGGAGAATGTCACTAGGCAGAACATAAGAAGCAAATTCCTTCTGTGACATTACTGGAAACCTGATAAGCCGAACTACCTCGTCCCCTAGTTCAGTTCGTTTCCTACCCCCTTCAACTTCTATTTCAGGATTTTTCTTATTCTTGATTAGAAATGACACCCAACGGTCAACAGCATGAAAAAGTTCAATCTCTTCAATATGAAGCCTTTCTCTTGCAAGTAATTCACAAAGCACTTGACGAGAGATCTCTAAAAACGGCTGTGACGTCACTGCTCGTTGGGTATGGCTGTCAATAATGTTCCAACAAAGAAATAAGGCTTTGATGTTAGCAGTTTTCTGGACTTGTGGAAGGACACTGAAGACGTCCTCTGGCTTAAGAGTTTTTTTGAGGTACTTATTACACCTCTCAACAAGAAATGGCAGCATGTATTTATCAGCGAGTAGCATCACTTCCATCACGTTGCTCTCAGTCAAGTTTACCTCATCTGTGTAGACATAATGAAGGAGTTCTTCTAGTCCTTCCTTGGTGCAGTCTTGTAGCTCGATAACCTGTCGTGTCTCAGCCAGGTTTCCATAAAACATGGCTTGGAAGACTGGACTACTGATAGCCAATACGTATTTATGGACAGGAATGTTGACCTTATCGCCGTCTGAGTCTACAACAGAAAACTTCACATCACAGAACAAAGAATTATTCAAAGCGTAAAAATTACGGTCCCTAACACTCGGTATAGTGGTTTGCCAGAAAGAGAAATCCATTCTTAAGCTTTTCACTACTAAAGTTTGGCGTATTGGGACTACAGAGTTACAGGCCCGAGTGAAACGTTGATCGAATGACAAGATGGCGAAAGGAAGTCCGGCTATGCAATTGCAACCACAGGGAACCCGCCTGCCGAGGTTGAGCACTGAGTACAAATTCCAATTTGAAATAAGTATAAGTAAATACATAAATAAATAAATAAATAAATGTCTCGTTTTTATGTTTTTATTTCAATTCATGCCCTCTAACGAAATATCAGTATGTTCTTACACACCAGTAAAATTAAAATGTAAAATAATTCCCAAAACTATATCCCATGCACAAAAATTTAAGCAATGCAATTCAGAAAAATGTCGCCAAATGTCCCCATGGATGCCTCTCCTAGATAGACTCGGTGCCTTATCTTGAAACGTCTTCAACTATTGGTCAGGCATTACGACAAGAACGTTGGGGTGTTTGTCCCAACACCTCTTAGCTCCCTTGTCTTTATCGTCGCATTGTCGAATAAGGAAAGCCTCCATCATCTTGCCCCACTTAATGGAGACTGTATGGTCGTGAGCTGAAGCGGTCGTGGTTGTCACATCAATAGTTCCTCCTGCCTTGATGAAATCAACCTAGAATTCAAAGCACATTTTTTGTAGAATCCTTGCATGATTTCGTGCTGCATAGCAGAGTAGTCAATTATATCAAAAGTCTTAATATCACACTATGGTTGCAATTTTCACATTCTTACTAATAACCCCGGCACGACTACAAATAGATACGATCTCGCTGAACTGATGCAGCTGTAGTTAAAACTACTGCACCAACCATACTACCAACGAGGAAAGCATGACAACACTACGACCACTACATTTAGAGCTAGCTGAGCACTGGAACTATAGCAGTACACTCCAAACGGTACCACTGCCAATACTACAACTACAACTACAACTACAACTACAACTACAACTACAACTACAACTACAACTACAACTACAACTACAACTACAACTACAACTACAACTACAACTACAACTACAACTACAACTACAACTACAACTACAACTACAACTACAACTACAACTACAACTACAACTACAACTACAACTACAACTACAACTACAACTACAACTACAACTACAACTACAACTACAACTACAACTACAACTACAACTACAACTACAACTACAACTACAACTACAACTACAACTACAACTACAACTTCAACTACAACTACAACTACAACTACAACTACAACTAAAACAGCATAATCATCATCATCACCGGCCATTGGTAACATTGAAAATCACTACTACTATGAACTTCACTCATAACCGATCTCAACTGCTTTATACCCTGCAACATCCACAATATTGCCTGAACACACGCTTAAATCTAAGACCAGTAAAGACCTTCAACGTACCTGGTCAGCGGTGAGCGCTATTTCATGTGTATGGGGAGGAATAACAGTTGTTGTAGATAGTTGCACCTGAAGTCTTATGTCCTTTCTAGGAGGCTCTGTCGGCGCTGGACCACTTTGTAAGGGTTCCTCCAAGACATAGCCGTATGTCTTAGATTTAAGGACCAGGTCTTTCACAGCATTCAGTTCCTTCCATACAGAACTTCCCTCTCCGTGTACAGGCATGATGGGGTAACGTTGACGTAGAGTGCCGACTCCTGCGATTGGTGGGAAGAAGATTCTTGTCCCAGTTGCTTTGCAGATCCTCAGGTTACCTGGCGTAAAAGATCAAAAATTGAGAATTGCATTGTATTACGGTATTTTAGCTTGCCAAAACCAGGTCAGCAGTGAGTGAAATAATCAATCTCTAGTTATTTCATCAAACGCAACACAAACCCTTTTTGTCCAGGACTCCAACAGAATTCTTAGTTGTATCAGCAGCATCCACTTCAACTTCATTCCCTGCAAAGAACTCCACTGGAGTACGGTAAAACTTCCTGGTATTTGTTCCATCGAATGCTTTCTCTTTTGTCAACCCGCCATTTCGTCCATTAGCTGTAACTGTATTGGCAAAGCCCTTGCCGTCTTTTCCCTTGAACTCAATGTCGTATGGATTCCAGTTGCTTAGGGGTGTCAGATAGATGATCTCTAGTGGGATGGCATACGACCATTTTTGATTCCAACTGGAACAAACCTCATCCTCATCTTTTCCCTGGCATCTATTCAGAGTCATGCCGTGAACCTTGGGCTGTGAGGTCATCGCCATGAAAAGACTTTCGTCAGCAAAACCTCGATGTCTGACAGACGAACCCATCGCATCAGCTTGAGCAACTCTGAACCAACGATGATATCTGTCTGCTCTGAGCTTCTTATTCTTTTCACCGGGAGCCATGGAATAGGCTGTTAAACCAAATGCATCGTCATACAATTCGCCTTGATAGTTGTCTTGGCCGGGAATCTGTAAAATAGACGTGCAGAAACTAATTTATGCTTCTAATATATCCCTCTCCTCTCTTCTCCTCTCCTCTCCTCTCCTCTCCTCTCCTCTCCAAGCCCCATGATTTATTCTCCCTACCTCGGCCATTAGCTCGTCAAGAAGTCCAAATTTTTCTCTATGCACACGTTCTGTAAACTTATCTTCATCATAAGGATTGATCTGGAACCGTGCAGCACGCGTCACAGAATGTTCGTCGTAGGTTCTTTTCGCTGACATTCGAGGACCAAGCTCATCAACTACTCGCAACCGGTTCAGAGGAAGATCTCTGCTGATTGGATGACAAAGGATGCGATAGTTCCACTGGGCAAATTGAGGAATACCGTCTTCTGTGATGTTCATGACTGTGGTAGGAAGGTATGAGAAGTTCTCCAAGTTGTCTTTTCTACCGGCGTAGGAAGTGAATCGAACTTTCTCTTGCAGGTCAAACCAGCTTGATGCATCTACAAAATGTCTGTCACTTTCGAACGGCTCATCGATCTTGTCTTCTGCGGCGGTCCACGCTCCCTCTAGATAGCACAGCACAGGTTTGAAGTACTTACGGTAGTCTCTGACACTGTAGTCTTGGTCTTTCCATGCTTTGAACCACTCGCGCATCTCTTCAATCTCTTCACTGATATTGGTCTTGCTTGTAACCTCTGGTGGAACGTCTGGGAAAGGAATGTCCTCCACTGCATGTATCTCCTTGCTGGTTCTGTGAGGCATGTACAAGCGATAGTCATTGTGTCTTGTACGGAACTCCACCCCGTTCAGGACTGCAACAAACTCTCCCATCCCAACAGTACGATCGTTGTTGGAATGATCATGGATTGCAACCATACTGATTGCACTACCATGAGTCTGGGAGTAGTAGTTACGGGTCCCTTCTCGAATATGTCGAACTTGCTTCACACCAGAATCAGCATCAGATCTTATTCTTTCTTCCACGAACAACTGCTGTAAGATCATCTGTCGAGCCATAGTACTCACTGTTTTCTTCAAGGAGTCTACGGTCTTTTTGAGGTCTCCAATGGGATCCTCCCGCGTATTGAGGTGTTCGGGGTCACTTGCTCCAAATATTCTGGCATCAACATCACAATGGAAAACCAGCAAAACGAACCAAACAACTGAACTTCGAAGTAAGAAATTCATATCTTGAACTGAAAAAAAATTAAAATATTTATCATTTTATTAGTTTTATTTCATATTAGATGATGAAAAAAGATAACAATTCATGCTATATTTCCACCCAATGGTCAGGAAAGGACGAAATGCATGTTCATGTACTATAAAAAAAAAACAGTTACATTTTCCAGAATAATTTCATACCATATATGTATATATATATATAGCCGACATACATATATGATAATGGTGTACGACGTATTTTAATCTAGAAATTATAAGGTTCGTGCTAGCTCTTTCCATAATTATTGCATGATGTAAGCGGGCACCTTTTTTCCATTGAGATCCTTTGAGTGAAAAGAACAAACGAATAATTATCACTTTTCTAACGATAAAAAACATTGTATTGTACATTATGTCAATTTGCTAATTAAAAGCCTCACACCTTTGAAGTTTTTTAGTCACAAAGAACTTGTTATTTTCCCTTATTAGCAAACATCGTCAAAAAGGACAATTTTATCCAACCCTCGAAACAACACCTGAGCTGACTCTAAGTCAAGGAACACTGCTAACGTACTATCGAATTGGAATTTAGCATATTAGGTTTTGCGGAGGGAGGACAATGGGAAAACTCGGAAAAATCCGATCCCTTTTTGGAGTACGAACGTTTGGTAATTGAACGATATGTTATAATAAGAAAAAGCATAACATTTACGAATAGACCATTAGTGTTTTTAACTTGTTTTGTAATCTCACCGGATCGATATCGGCCAATAATTGAAGAGCTGTTTGAACAGAATATATAAGATCTTTTCATAGTAGTCTTATTAGTTGATTCGCAAATCAAGTGTTTTTGAATTATCCAGTTTTTATCACCATTTATTTAATTGACCACGCTTTAATAACAAAAATCTTAATTTTGCGTTTTTAAGTAAAATCTTCCAATGTCTTTGGACCAAAATTCAACAGTTCCACATTATTTTTAGAAAACAGAACTCAACAGTTTTAGATCATTTTAAAATGTTCATTGCATCATAATTGCCTCGAAGTTATGCATGTTCTGCATAAAAAAGGAATAGGCCCATTGCCCATGGCCAGTGTAAGCTCATTGCCCAGTGTAAGCCCATTGCCCATATGGCCAGTGTAAGCTCATTGCCCAGTGTAAGCCCATTGCCCATATGGCCAGTGTAAGCCCATCGCCCAGTGTAAGCCCGGCATTGCCCAGCGTAAGCTCATTGCCCAGTGTAAGCCCGGCATTGCCCAGTGTAAGCTCATTGCCCAGTGTAAGCTCATTGCCCAGTGTAAGCCCGGCATTGCCCAGTGTAAGCCCATTGCCCAGTGTAAGCCCATTGCCCAGTGTAAGCCCCATTGCCCAGTGTAAGCCCATTGCCCAGTGTAAGCCCATTGCCCAGTGTAAGCTCATTGCCCAGTGTAGCCCATTGCCCAGTGTAAGCCCATTGCGTAGATTAGATGAAAACTATGAAATCACAAACGTCCTACCGGCTACCTTGTCCTTTGTCCTTGAATCTCGACTTTTTCCTATCCCGTTTTTTTAAGTATGGTGGTCTGCAGCATGCAGGTCCAGAGATACTGCAAGGTATTGATGTTATCCTAACATTATATATAATCTTAAGAAACCAATAAACAAAGAAGTGTTACCATGTCATCATTAGTAAGGCATTCATAAGAAAATGAATCGCTTATCGCTCTATTGTACTATTTTTTTTATTGCAAAGCGGCTGTAATAAATGTTAGATTTGCTGTACAATCGTATCAAAGAAATAAGAGTACTGAGATAATATGATATGCAAACAATCGGGAATTAAACACTAATGAAAAAAATCTGTGTTTTTAAAAACAAAAAAGACAGCTGTAATTATAATATATCTCATATTCAGAAGTAAGAACTAACTTTGGTGTAAGATATCTCATGCAGTGGAGACAGCTGAAGCCATCGATTGTTTGTCTGTGAAGATAATAGACTATTCAGTTTACAGTGATCGCCCGCCATTTTGAATTGAGGCAATCACTTTGACTTCCTGTAACTCCACTCAATTTTCAAAATTTAAACTTTTTTGAAAATATATTTTCATTGTTATTTATGTCCCTTAATATGACTGATATTGGAAAGCTACAAATTGAGAAAATAAGATTTTTCTTTTCATAATAAAACGATCGGCACGTGAGTTATGGAAATTATAGAAAAGAAGAGTGACTCGTAAATGGTAGTTAAAATACTTACAATCTTATTTTCAGTCCGACAGCTGCTGTACATGCCTGCTGGTTTAAATATGCCTGCTGGTTAATGAAGTTTAAATCTTAAAAACCCGACAAAATTGAGCGGGGTCCAGATCCAGATTTTCTATATATTTTGCCGGGTTTGCTCCAATTCAAAATGGCCGCCGAAAACCGTGAAATGGTCTAATAATATTTATCGCTCGCTTTGTTGGGAGTTACTAATGGAAAGAAGATGTTGCATGGAAAGGAAGAAAGGAAGTGAAAAAGAAAGCAAGCAATAAACAAAACAAAACAGGCAAGTAAGTTAGCAAGGAAATAAGAAAGCAAAGAATCAAGCAACCAAACAACCAAACCAAACAACCAAACAACCAAACAACCAAACAACCAAACAACCAAACAACCAAACAACCAAACAACCAAACAACCAAACAACCAAACAACCAAACAACCAAACAACCAAACCAAACAACCAAACAACCAAACAACCAAACAACCAAACAACCAAACAACCAAACAACCAAACAACCAAACAACCAAACAACCAAACAACCAAACAACCAAACAACCAAACAACCAAACAACCAAACAACCAAACAACCAAACAACCAAACAACCAAACAACCAAACAACCAAACAACCAAACAACCAAACAACCAAACAACCAAACAACCAAACAACCAAACAACCAAGCTAGGAAACAAGGAAGCAAGCAAGCAAGGAAAGAAAGAAAGAATCGAAAAAGGGAAAGGAAAGATGTAGAGAACCGAAAAAAAAGAATTTCATTGCATTACAAAAATATATCAAAATCTTTGGAAGGAGTTGAATCCAATTTCAATGGTTGAGAACTTTTAAAAAATTGCATCCCTCATAAAGCATCTTCCTTGTCCAAGATAAGGGTCATTTGCACGAATGCCCTTTACTTTGCTCGTACTGTTTTCCTATTTCAGTCAAACTCGATCCCAGAATGAGAACTATGAGCCTATTTGCTTGATTTTCATCCAAGCTGGCCGTTAGCTAACAAACGATAACTGAGAAGAAATACCAAAGTCAGGGAAAAAAAAGAAAATACTATGCCAGACGCAGAGAGGTCTAAAAAACTCGAAAAGTACATTGCCATGAAGAACCTGTAATTTATTCAATACATTTGTTTATTGATATGAAGTGTATTCTACTTTCACTTGCTCAAATATCTTATCACCATTCTTAGTACTTCTTGGAAGAAAATTTATGTCTTTATTAAGTATTATTTGTAGTAGCTTTATCATGATCAATAGACTCATGTTTATATGTTTAGCTTGAGTCCATGCAGCTACCTATCAGTCGTCTGTCTTATCTTACTGGTCTGGTATGATAACAAGAATAGCAGGATGCAAGTCCCAGCATCTTTTAGCTCCAGTGTCATTCGAGTCGCACGACTGAATGACAAAACGTGTGTTAGACTTACTCCACTTCACGACTACTGTATGCTCATGACTTGAAGCAGTTGAAGTGGTCACACTTTCTACCCCTCCTGCCTTCATAAAAGTGACCTGAAAATGCAAAAATATTTTAGTATGATTTTAGTCCTTTTTAGCTGTTTACAATGGCAGGCGCAGAAACTTTGGAAGCTAGTATTCAGATCTGCAAAGTTTAGAATTGCCACCGAATTTCCATATAAAAAAGTGTGTACTTAAAATGAAGAAAATTGACACAAGAACAGATGGTCACACTCGTCTCATTACAGCCTTTGTGTTTGCTTCAACTTTCCTATAATGGGATTCAATTGCTTTACTTGAGCAATACTTTTACCAAAGCAACTTCGTAAACAAAGCCTCTTGAATGATATTCACTTACCTGACCTGCAGTTAGTACTATTTCATGTGTGTGAGGCAGAATACTAGAGGATGTAGACAGTTGCACCTGCAATCTCGTGTCCTTGTTTGGAGGCTCTGTAGGTACTGGGCCACTTTGAAGCTGTTCTCTGAAGATATAGCCATTTGTCTTGGAGTTGAGAACCATGTCTTTCACCGCATTCAGTTCCTTCCACACGGCGCTTCCCTCTCCGTGTATGGGCATGATGGGGTAGCGTTGTCGAAGAACACCGAGGTCTCCGATTGGTGGGAAGAAGATTCTTGTCCCAGTTGCTTTGCAGATTCTCAGGTTATCTGTCAAAAACATCAAAAGAGACAGACTTACTCAGATATTGGAAGAGAGTACACACACCAGATTTGAAGATAGTTTATGTGGCTTTCATGTAAGAAACTATCCCATACCAGAGAAACTAATGTACGATTGGCTGGCGAAAGAGAAGCAACATGTGCATGTATATAGAACATAATTGTGAAAATTGTTGGCACATTGTATCGCTAGCTTGTAGAACACAAACCTTTTTTATCCAGGACTCCAACAGAATTCTTAGTTGTATCAGCAGCATCCACTTCAACTTCGTTCCCTGCAAAGAACTCTACTGGAGTACGGTAAAACTTCCTAGTGTTCGTTCCATTGAATGCTTTTTCTTTGGTCAAGTCACCATTCCGTCCATCAGCTGTAACTGTATTGGCAAAGCCCTTGCCGTCTTTTCCCTTGAACTCAATGTCGTATGGATTCCAGTTGCTTAGGGGTGTCAGATAGATGATCTCTAGTGGGATGGCATACGACCATTTTTGGTGCCAGGTATTACAGACTTTGGCTTCGTCTTCGCCTTCGCATCTGTTGAGAGTCATGCCGTGAACTTTGGGTTGTGTGTTCATCGCCATAAAAAGGTTTTGGTCAGCAAAGGCTCGATGTCTGATGGATGTGCCCATTGCATCGGCTTTAGCAACTCTGAACCAACGATGATATCTGTCTGCTCTGAGCTTTTGATCTTGTTTTCCCGGAGCCAAGGAATAGGCTGTTAAACCAAAAGCGTCATCGTACAGTTCGCCAGCATAGTTGTCTTGTCCAGGAATCTGTTAAGATAACCATTAGCAACAACCATTAATATCAAACTGAATCTGTTACTTTGCCATTACCTGAGGCCCAAAGAACTATATAGTAAAGCTAAAAGATGTAACTCATGTGCCTACCTCAGCCATAAGCTCGTCAAGAAGTCCAAACTTGTCTCTCTGTACGCGTTCTGTAAACTTGTCTTCATCATAAGGATTGATCTGGAACCGAGCAGCACGTGTCACAGAATGTTCGTCGTAGGTTCTTCTCCCTGCCATTCGAGGACCAACTTCATCAACTACTCTTAGGCGGTTGAGAGGAAGATCTCTGCTGAGTGGATGGCAAACGATGCGATAGTTCCACTGGGCAAATTCAGGTACATTTTCTTCTGTGATATTCATGACTGTGGTAGGAAGAAACGAGAAGTTCTCCAAGTTGTCTTTTCTACCGGCGTAGGAAGTGAATCGAACTTTCTCTTGCAGGTCAAACCAGCTTGATGCGTCTACAAAATGTCTGTCACTTTCGAACGGTTCATCGATCTTGCCTTCTGATGCTGCTGTCCACGCTCCTTCGAGATAGCACAGCACAGGTTTGAAGTACTTGCGATAGTCTCTGACACTGTAGTCTTGCTCTTTCCATGCTTTGAACCACTCGCGCATCTCTTCAATCTCTTCACCGACATTTGCCTTGCTTGTAACCTCTGGTGGAACGTCTGGAAAAGGAAGTTCCTCCACGGCATGTATCTCCTTGCTGGTTCTGTGAGGCATGTACAAGCGATAGTCATTGTGTCTTGTACGGAACTCCACCCCGTTGAGGACTGCAACAAACTCTCCCAAACCCACAGTACGATCGTTGTTGGAATGGTCATGGATGGCGACCAGTCGGCTTGCGCTACCGTGTGACTGCGAGAAGTAGTTACGGGTGCCATCTCGAACATGTCGAACTTGCTTCACACCAGAATCAGCATCAGATCTTACTCTTTCCTCCACGAACAGCTGCTGTAGGATCATCTGTCGGGCTAACGAACCTACGGTCTTTTTGATTGAGTCCACAGTCTGTTGAAGCTCTGCTAACGTTACTTCGCGTTTTTGTGGCTCCAGATGGTCATTGTGACCAAGCGTACCCCCATTAACCAGGACAATAGATATTGTCAAAGTTAGGCAGACGAGAGACACACGAACCAGTTGCATTTTGTTTCAAGGACTGCGAAAAAATCGAGTTTGATGGCTTAATATGAAAGTATATATTTATACATTTTTCATAGATAATAAATTTAATAAATAAATTCTTTAATATGTAAAGGGCGTTTCAAAGAGGCCCAGGAGAGTTTATCATGTTGAAATCATGTTGAAATCATGCACGAGGCTTACTCTCGACTTTAAGCGTCCAAAAATCCTAAAAACGTTTTTAAAACTGTGTATAAGGTATGAATCGTTGTACTTACTTTGTTGCAGAAGACTTTAAGCTTGACACAACTTCGTCGAAGAAGAGGTCTTTTAGTATCGATGCTTAATCGATGTTTACCTCCTACAACTGTTTGCCAGGGTTTTAGGAAACGTCTTTTACCACGAAAGGAGGTTTGGCTTAATATTAATGAGGATGTCTAATGTAAATGAATACCTTTATTGTTCTGTCAATCGACCATTACAGCCTCAGACAGATCTAGAGTTGTCACTCGCTTTGTCAACCAAAGTTATTTTTTTGAAACGAAAATAAAATGCGGCCATGCTTTGTTAGAACTTTGCTTTGTCTAGAAACGTGTACACTTAACGTCTCGTCTAGTTTGGTTCAATATCGAAATAAAGAATGTACGTCATCAGAAAAAAAATGGCGGACAACTAGCCAAAACTGTTTTTATCAGACAGAATGATTGCCTACTATTGAAGGTTTTCTTTGAGGCGAAGAACATACAAGAACTTAAGAAAAACTGAAACACCACTAAATTGCCATGACAACCATTGAAATTTTATCACGTATGCACTAAACTTCAAGATATCAAAACCTCGTATTGTGAAACCCTTTTTTTCAAATATTGATTTAAGATCAAAGCTGTTATTTATAGGAGACGTTCGTCTGAAAGGACTATGATGAAGTTTAGTAAAGTTTCAATGACTTCTATATGCAAAAAGCATTTGTCAAAATTTGAACATAAAATTTTATAGTTTTATATTTTATTATTTTCTGCTTTGATTCTTTACAAAGTTTTGATTCATTAATCGTGAAAAGAGGCTTTTTGATGTCAGGACAAACACTTAACACTTCAACAAACCCATTCAGCTCAACTTTGGAAATGTTTTGATGTCATTTTGGACCACGTGTAGTTCCTTTAGGCCAATATTCTTTGTATGGGTCTAGCTCATCCATATTGATGTATCTTCTTCAATTCTAGGAAAAGAACTGAACAAAGGCCGAGGGAATCCCAAGTGGTCTGATCGAAATGGGAAATCATTTCTAAAAAAAATCTTATTTACTGTCGTGTCTCAGTTTGTCTTTTTCATGTCACAGCACGAAAAACACGAACAAATCTCAGTCTACAAAGAGAGAAAGTAAGCTAGGGGAAAACTCATTGATCGAATTGGAATTTAGGAATGAAGTTTTCTTTAATTTTCTTTTACTCAGCTGAATATGCCTCTTGTAAAATTCTACAGAAAGCGGCAAAAAAAAAAGTTGACGTATATTTTACGCCAAGGAACAAATAACTAAAAAAAACATTAAAAGCTGATAATTGAAGCGGTTTTTCTTTGATGTTCATAAATAAATAAGATACTGTAAGCAGGAAATATTGAAGAACACCCAAAGAAGGAATTTTTTCAGCAAAATAAGCCTGGTTGGCTACATCATCACAACATTTTCATAAAAAATATATATATATATTTAATATCATATTAAGACCTTTTTATTTTTAAGTTGGTTCAAAACCTGAATTGGCTTCATGAATGATAAAAGAGATGTGGCACCCTCGAGGAAAAAGTGGCGCCACTAAAAAAACCACTTGATGTGAATACCTAACCACGGCATGGCTAGGTAGGTATGCTATGACATCACGAAATCCGTATTCACATCATATCACCTTACTAACTCTGCTTTCATGAACTGTTTTCGTGAATTTCGTGAATGTGCACAATGAATGGCACATATGTTAGGGGTTCCATGTTGAGAGACTTAGTAATTCTAATAGTAATTCTAAGAACAGCTCATATATCAAAAACTTGCATTGGAGCTTTTGGGATAGCCTTTTTTACCTTCATCGGTGTTGGCCGGGAAGGATAAAACATAGACCTTTCAGAAAAAAATATAATGAATATGTATTGCAATATTTAATGATTTTTGAGGTTAACAAAAAAGTTGTCCCAAGGAGCCCTGGACCAAAAAGTGTAGGTCTGTTCAGAATTCCTTGTCCTTATGACTCCTAAGATTTATGATTTACTAATAAGTCATTCCTTTTCTGATATCACAGAAACATCATTTGGGCTTATTCTAAATGACTAAACTAATAATATTGTGATGTCACATAAGGAATCTATCATGCCCTAAAGGAATAAAGCTAGTCTTTAACAACACTTATGGTTAACGTTATGACACATAGGATTTCAGGATAGGATTTTTTTTACAAAATTGAGGTCTCTTTTCTCATTTTCCTGAAGCTTTTTTTTGTTTGTTTATTTGTTTGGAAAGGAATTAAAACCAAGCGAAAGCTGAATGTCAAATAAAATAGACGAATAAACGATAAAAATACGAATAAAAACAGACAAATTAGAAAGTGTTTTCCCTCATTTGTCAATACAATGAATATCATCAAACCAGACACGCTTTCAGATGCGACCCGATACTATAATGCATTAATTTATGCATTAAAAAAACTTCTTTGAAAAGTTTGACAATCATAAAAGTCAGCCAGACTGAAGAGTGTCTAAGAAGCACTTTAATTTCCAAATCTGAATGATCCAGACTGAAAAACAAACTATCACTCTATGAAATAATAGTCTTTTTTTGACGCATACTAAACAAAATTTGTTGATCGACGCTTGAACAACGTACTGGGCCTAGCCTTAGTCTACTGACGTCAACTAAGGGGTGTCAAGTCCATTATTTCTATAGCTGCCCGTTCTGGTGTTAAAGGCTTCATACTTTTGGTATTGCAACGTTTGCTAGAGAAGTGTCGAATAGTAAAGCATTAATTCAAGGCTGAGCAAGTAGGTAAAGATTACTTAAATAACTATTTTGAAATGATAGCCCTCTTTGAGTTAAATATTTTCTCAATGACCATTATATTTTGACTTTCTTTCTAGTGAATATTGCATTACTTTCAAAAGAAATTTGAACCGAAATTTTCTCTTACTGTAGGAGGGAAAATTTGGCAAACATCAAATGATAACCTATTGAAATGATAGCCCTCAAATAATTTTCTCACTGATAACCACGATATTTGCATTTCAGTTTTTCTAGTGAATTTAGCATTACTTTTCAAAGAAATTTTAAAGCACAATTTTCTCTTACTTTAGGGGCCGATAAATTTGGTAAAAATGAAAGCGATTCAAACAATGTTCAATTAAGCATCATGTTTTTGTACAGATCGAGAGAAATTTCACTCACTGAAATAGCAACTCGTCGAGATAATATTTTAAAGTTATATCAATAAATGAAAGGTTCTAATTCTTTTATAAATTATGGCTCTTTTTCTTGCAAGGCTCTAGACCGTAGCCTTTACTGTACGATGAACATTTTGAAAAGATTATAGCTAACTTAGATAACTATTTTGGCGATGATGCAGTTATATATATTTCCAAATCCCTCACCAAAAAGTTTCAATATTTTTGCAATTTTCGCTTTAATTCTTCAGTAAAATGCTAGCTTTTAAAAGTTTCATCATAAAGACCTCTTTTAAGCTTAAAAGCTTGGGCGTTGTCAAATTTCAGATAACGTCATCATTACCTCAAAAATGAGAAAATTTCACTAGAAGTGCCATCTTATATCTTACTATTTTTCTGCGAATTCATTCATTTTATAGAAATGAAGCCATTAGTTACGCTTGCTACTGTTTGCCTCGTTCTTCTGGGAATGCATGGGGCTTTCGGAGCAAGGATATTTGAACGAGAAGCAGATCCTGTTGCAGAGCTTCAACAGACCCTAGAATCACTAAAGAAGACCTTAGGTTCGCTAGCCCGACAGATGATCCTACAGCAGTTGTTCGTGGAGGAAAGAATAAGATCTGATGCTGATTCTGGTGTGAAGCAAGTTCGACATGTTCGAGATGGCACCCGTAACTACTTCTCGCAGTCACACGGTAGCGCAAGCCGACTGGTCGCCATCCATGACCATTCCAACAACGATCGTACTGTGGGTTTGGGAGAGTTTGTTGCAGTCCTCAACGGGGTGGAGTTCCGTACAAGACACAATGACTATCGCTTGTACATGCCTCACAGAACCAGCAAGGAGATACATGCAGTGGAGGAACTTCCTTTTCCAGACGTTCCACCAGAGGTTACAAGCAAGGCAAATGTCGGTGAAGAGATTGAAGAGATGCGCGAGTGGTTCAAAGCATGGAAAGAGCAAGACTACAGTGTCAGAGACTATCGCAAGTACTTCAAACCTGTGCTGTGTTATCTCGAAGGAGCGTGGACAGCAGCATCAGAAGGCAAGATCGATGAACCGTTCGAAAGTGACAGACATTTTGTAGACGCGTCAAGCTGGTTTGACCTGCAAGAGAAAGTTCGATTCACTTCCTACGCCGGTAGAAAAGACAACTTGGAGAACTTCTCGTTTCTTCCTACCACAGTCATGAATATCACAGAAGAAAATGTACCTGAATTTGCCCAGTGGAACTATCGCATCGTTTGCCATCCACTCAGCAGAGATCTTCCTCTCAACCGCCTAAGAGTAGTTGATGAAGTTGGTCCTCGAATGGCAGGGAGAAGAACCTACGACGAACATTCTGTGACACGTGCTGCTCGGTTCCAGGTCAATCCTTATGATGAAGACAAGTTTACAGAACGCGTACAGAGAGACAAGTTTGGACTTCTTGACGAGCTTATGGCTGAGGTAGGCACATGAGTTACATCTTTTAGCTTTACTATATAGTTATTTGGGCCTCAGGTAATGGCAAAGTAACAGATTCAGTTTGATATTAATGGTTGTTGCTAATGGTTATCTTTACAGATTCCTGGACAAGACAACTATGCTGGCGAACTGTACGATGACGCTTTTGGTTTAACAGCCTATTCCTTGGCTCCAGGAAAACAAGATCAAAAGCTCAGAGCAGACAGATATCATCGTTGGTTCAGAGTTGCTAAAGCCGATGCAATGGGCACATCCATCAGACATCGAGCCTTTGCTGACCAAAACCTTTTTATGGCGATGAACACACAACCCAAAGTTCACGGCATGACTCTCAACAGATGCGAAGGCGAAGACGAAGCCAAAGTCTGTAATACCTGGCACCAAAAATGGTCGTATGCCATCCCACTAGAGATCATCTATCTGACACCCCTAAGCAACTGGAATCCATACGACATTGAGTTCAAGGGAAAAGACGGCAAGGGCCTTGCCAATACAGTTACAGCTGATGGACGGAATGGTGACTTGACCAAAGAGAAAGCATTCGATGGAACGAACACAAGGAAGTTTTACCGTACTCCAGTGGAGTTCTTTGCAGGGAACGAAGTTGAAGTGGATGCTGCTGATACAACTAAGAACTCTGTTGGAGTCCTGGACAAAAAAGGTATGTGTTCTAAGGCTATCGATACAATGTGCCAACAATTTTCACAATTATGTTCTATATACATGCACATGTTGCTTCTCTTTCGCCAGCCATGGGACAGTTTCTTACAGAAAGCCATATGCACATAAACTATCTTCAAATCTGGTGTGTACTCTCTTGCTATATCTAAGTAAGTCTGTATCTTTTTATGCTTTTCAACAGGTAACCTGAGGATCTGCAAAGCAACTGGGACAAGAATCTTCTTCCCACCAATCGGAGACCTCGGTGTTCTTCGACAACGCTACCCCATCATGCCCGTGCACGGAGAGGGAAGCGCAGAGTGGAAGGAATTGAATGCCATGAAGGACATGGTTCTCAATTCCAAGACAAATGCCTATATCTTCAGAGAACCACTTCAAGGCGGTGCGGCACCAACAGCACCTCCAAACAAGGACACGAGATACCAGGTTCAACTTTCTACGTCCACTGCTCTTGTGCCCCACACACATGAATTTGTTTTATCATCTGATCAGGTAAGTAATCAGATATACATTTATGCATGGCCATGGAAAGGGTGGTCGGTATGCTAGTTTTGTAACAAGAAAATAAAGCAAGTGAATGGTTGAACTATTTGATGCAAATTAATAAGAGATTGAATTAGGACAAATAAGATCGCAGTGCAATGATGTATAGTTTGTAGTCTCAAGCCATGCTAATTTTTTAATGCGAGGTAGCCGCAGAAAAAGTGGAAAATGGGTCCAGATACTGAATGAATGGAACATGAGGTCAAAGGGGATCCAGATACTCAATGAATGGAACATGAGGTCAAAGGGGGTCCAAATACTGAAGGAATGGAACATGAGGTCAAAGGGGGTCCAGATACTCAATGAATAGAACATGAGGTCAAAGGGGGTCCAGATACTCAATGAATGGAACATGAGGTCAAAGGGGGTCCAGATACTCAATGAATGGAACATGAGGTCAAAGGGGGTCCAGATACTCAATGAATGGAACATGAGGTCAAAGGGGATCCAGATACTGAAGGAATGGAACATGAGGTCAAAGGGGGTCCAGATACTCAATGAATGGAACATGAGGTCAAAGGGGGTACAGATACTCAATTAATGCAACATGAGGTCAAAGGGGGTCCAGATACTCAATGAATGGAACATGAGGTCAAAGGGAGTCCAGATACTCAATGAATGGAACATGAGGTCAAAGGGGGTCCAGATACTCAATGAATGGAACATGAGGTCAAAGGGGGTCCAGATACTCAATGAATGGAACATGAGGTCAAAGGGGGTCAGATACTCAATGAATGGAACATGAGGTCAAAGGGGGTCCAGATACTCAATGAATGGAACTGAATGAATATGTCCATATATTTCTTTAGATTGTATTCCTTCAAGCTGGAGGATCCATAGACGTCATTACCACAACCATGTCTGGACACGAGCACACTCTGAAGCTGAAATGGATTGACTCTAACAGCCGTGTTACCATTGCTTACTGCGATTCTAAGGATACTGCTAGTAAAAGATGCTGGGATGCACATCCTGTCGTACCCGTCCCCATGCTCCATGTGTAACAGAAAAGTGCAACAAACTAAAGTGTAACAATAAATGTAATGTAATAATAATAATAATAATAATAATAATAATAATAATAATAATAATAATAATAATAATTTTATTTCAAAGCATCTAACTAGGTCTCGATGCTTTAACAATATAACAATAAAAATAATATAGACAAATAATAAAAAATAAAACGATAAAAACATATATATATAAATATTAACGCGTATACACCGTAATATATGTAATTGAGCTAAAGGATCGAAATAAATATTCATTTGCAGATGGAAGAAAAAGTGAAAAAATAGTGATTTGAAGAATTTCTCGACAGCTAGTATTCCAGCTGAGTTGACCTTCAGAACAAACTCAAGGTCAACCAATCAGAATTGAGGACTCGACATCGTATTTTGATTAGGATTCCCCATTATTCTGCCAAGAGAATTTATGAAATACGAGTTCTTCCTTCTTTAAATTAATCTTAAACGAATTGATCGAAATCATGGCGGAATTATATTTCAATCAACAAGAAAAGTCTACATTGTATACTCGGAAAATGCTCGAAAAATGCTAGCCAAACATAGTGACCCATAATTCCTTTCGGGGAAGGCGATCAACTCAGCTTAGTGGTTATTCTGCTTCAAATATTGTTGTAGAGCACCACGGAAATGGAAACGGGGGAGAAAACCAAAGAAAGTTGAAAAAACGAAATAAATAAACAAGGAAAAAAATCGAATGAATAAATAAGCGAAATAATGAATGAACCAAAGGATGAATGAACGAATGGATTCAGGATTTGATGAAAAATTAAAAATGGCCGGATTTTGGATGAAAGAAGTGATGGGTAAAAAGGAAGAAAATGAGAACGAAGTAAGAACGAAATAAATAGACAAGCCAATCGAATGAGCGGATAAGTGAGCGAACGAATGGATGATTGGATGGAAAAATGGATTGTGGATGGAATAAGTGGTGCATCGGTAAATGCAAAAGAAAATGAATGGTCCAACGTTTAGTGGTGATACGATCGGAGAACACATGCACTTAAGACTTAAATGCAAAGCCTTTATACGTGTAATTTTAGGGATGCATCTAGGGAAGGTGGCAGGGGATGCACACCCACTCCTTCCCCCTCCTAGATAAGCGGACGATCTTTTTATGGCGAATTGCTTGATGAATGATCTGCGAATGGTACACCTCCATTTTCAAAAAATACTAGATCCGACTTCCGACCCTGATTCTCAAATATTTATGACCCGGCCGAGTGTTGCAAATATTTATGATCTGGCCGAGTGTTGCAAATATTTATGATCTGGCCGGGGTGAACCCATGCTGGACCCCTTTTGCCACACAGTAGTACAGTGCGAAGCTCAAACAACTGAGTCAACCAGCCTGCGAATTTTTTGTACTCACATGCACGTCAGTTGTTAATTAGTTGTATTTGAAGCTTGACTGTCAGCTGTCATCTAGCTGGTGGTATCTTGAACTTTGAACATTAAAAAAAATAATTGCATTGGATATTATTCATAAGCTCGGCTAGAGTTGCATTATTACTGTATAAACAAGTGTACAGAATAATATTACTGGTAATAACAAAATAAATGACTTGTTTGCACAAACCTTTAGTAATAAACACAGCATTACTAAGTACAATCCTGGTTTCCATAGAAAGAGCAAGTTCTGAAATCTATCGAAAAGAAATATTTTTATTTTTTAAGTGAATGAACCAAAAAATGTATTGAATGAAGAAATAACTAAAGGTCAAAATGATTGAGAAATTTTATATTCATCCATGTCTCCATAGCTTACACTGATGGAGTTCTGGTGGATTTCTTGGGACTGAAATTTTGCACTAAAATGAGCGTCCCATAATCCCAGCCCAAAGTAATCTGTCATGAAATATGGACCGAAGAGGGGGAGGAGCTGTTAGCGGGCTATAGCTTTACCACTTTTTCTTTTTGCCCATACTATTATACTATAGTCTCTTATATTTTCCAATCTTAGCCCCACAACTTTTTCCCATACTAGTCTCTTATGCCTACGTATTATGCGTGCGCTTACACAACCCTGAAGATGCATGGCCGCTTATGATGCCGAAAGCTTGGTTCAAAATACAAATCTTAGCGCAGATGAAACAACATCTTTAATTAGTTTCTTATAATATTTTCCAATCGTAGCCCCACCACTTTTTAGGGTGCTCCACGGTTCCCGTGAAATCGTCCCTTAAAAAAAATAATAGTGATCACCGGGAGTGATCACTGATTGATATTTACAACAAAACCCAGCAAAATAAATTTTGACTTGTCCCTTTTTAAAAGCCCCATATATTCGATGACAACATGTTTATCCTCTGATGGCAGTGCTTAACAAAACCAGAATAAACCGAAATTGCCGTTGACAAAAGAACAAAGGTGCTGGTTTAGAGAAAATACTTTTAATCTTTAACAACTGTACCCAGCTGTCGCTGTTTGGACAAAGATATGATACCACTGTGCTATTATCGATCATGCTATTGTTTTACTAAGGACTTTTTAGTGAAAAAGTTATGCTTTGTTTATGCATGTCACGAAGTTATTTATTATAGTGAATAGGATTTGTTCGATGACAATGTAAAGCTCAGTAAAGTAAGTTGGGCTGTAGTGAGTATTTTAATTTGTTCTAGCTTCAACTAGGTAAAGTAGCAAAGAGAAAAGGAAAAATACAGAGGTAAGAATCTTATCATCCTTTCTTTATGTGTACGAGATGACATAAGATATTGAGATAAACGAAATTATGTTTGCAATGTCACAATAAAATTTTTTGCTATCAAATACGTTTTGTTTCAAAATTAAACTAAGCAAGCGGCGAAGAAGGAAGGAAGAAAGGAAGTCAATAAGTTTCATTAAACCAAATATAAATTATAAATTTCACCTTCTTTTCCGTTCTATTTTCGTCAATTTATCTTTCATAGAGAAATGAAGATTTTCTTCCTTCTTATCTGCGTCACTTTGGCGTTCTTCCCTTCAACTGTGGCCCCTCGCGAACTTGATGCATCTGACCCCGCTGGTCCTAATGCCGACCCCGTGAACGAACTCAAGACAGCTATTGATAACCTAACTAAAAAGCTTACCAAAGGCTCAGAATCAACCAGGAATATTGTCAGCGCTTTGGCCCGTCAGATGATGCTGCAGCAACTATTCGTAGAGGAAAGAATAAGATCCGAGGGATATTCTGGAGTCAAGCAAATCCGACTCTCTCGAGAAGGAACTCGTAACTACTATGGTCAGTCTCATACCAGTTCAGGAAGTGTCCTTGCCATCCATGACCATTCGAACAATGATCGTACTGTTGGCATGGGAGAGTTTGTTGGAGTCCTCAACGGGGTGGAGTTCCGTACAAGACACAATGACTATCGCTTGTATATGCCTCACAGAACCAGCAAGGACTTGCATGCAACTGAGAACATTCCTTTCCCAGATGTGCCACCAGAGGTTACAAGCAAGAGGAATATCAGTGAGCAAGTTAAAGAAATGCGAGAATGGTTCAAAGCTTGGAAGTATCAGAACCACACCGTTAGAGACTATCGCAAGTACTTCAAACCTGTCCTGTGTTATCTCGAGGGAGCTTGGACAACAGCAAAAGATAAGATCGATGAACCGTTCGAAAGTGACAGGCATTTTGTAGATGCATCAAGCTGGTTTGACCTGCAAGAGAAAGTTCGATTCACGTCCTATACCGGACGAAAAGATAGTTTGGAGAACTTCTCGTTCCTTCCCACAACAATTATGAATGTCACAGAAGAAGGTATTCCTCAATTTGCCCAGTGGAACTATCGCATCCTTTGTCATCCAATCAGCAGAGATCTTCCTTTGAATCGATTACGAGTAGTAGATGAAGTTGGATCTCGACTGTCTGCAAAAAGATCCTACGAAGAGCAATCAAAGTCAAGGAGCGCACGTTTCCAGGTCAATCCCTTTGATGAGGACAAATGGACTGAGCGTGAGAATGGAAGGAAGTTCGGCTTGCTCGATGAACTGATGAGTGAGGTACGTGCATGGGTGAATCCCTGAAATTTTGTCCATTAGAAACCGGGTTTTTAGTTCCAAGTCAACTAATCTACGTTTTTTCTTCTTCATCAAAGATTCCAGGAAAAGACAACTACCAAGGGAATCTCACTGACGAAGCTTTCGATTTGGCAGCATTATCTCTGGCACCTGGAAAACAAGGCTCCAAGTTGAGAGCTGATCGATATCATCGCTGGTTCAAAGCTGCCGAAAGAGACGCAATGGGAGCATCCACACGACATCGGGGATACTCCGATGAAAACCTCTTCATGGCCATGACTACCCAGCCAAGAATCCCTGGCATGGACCTCACTAGGTGCAGATGGAGAAAATGCAAAACGCTGCACCAAAAGTGGTCCTACGCTATTCCACTTGAAATCATCTATCTGACACCCATGAGCAAATGGAATCCATATGATATCGAGTACAAAGGATCTGCTGGCTCACCATATGGAAAAACAGTTGTAGCTGGTGGTAGAAATGGTGCGAAGACACTAAGAGCAGCGTATAATGGAACGAACAGTAGGATGTTTTACCAAACACCAGTCGAGTTCTTCTCGGGTAACGAGGTTGGTTCAGGTGCAGCTGATACCACGAGAAATTCTGTTGGAGTGTTGGACAAGAAAGGTAATTTTTTTTAGGGAGTATCCTTACAAACTTAGTGAGGTTTGTTGACTTAGTGAGGTTTGTTGAGGTTTGTTTTATCACGTCTATTACCCACTGTTTCACGGTTGCAGGTAATCTACGCTTCTGCAAAGCAAGTGGAACAAGGATCTTTTTCCCCTTGATAAGCGGAGTCGGCAGCATACGTCAACGTTACCCGATCATGCCCGTACATGGAGAAGGAAGTGCTGTATGGAAGGAACTAGAGGCCATGAAGGATGTCCTTCTCAAGTCCAAAACAAATGGGTACATCTTAAGAGAAGCCATGACTGCAAGCGGACCAATACCTACTGAACCACCGAGGAAAGACATCAAGTTACAGGTGCAGACTGCACGTAAGAAGAGCATTGGCCCTCATGAACATGAGCTTACACTTACTGCTGATCAGGTGAGATAGAGGATAGATAAAGAGGTGACACTTTATTTGTGTGTGCGAGGGGGGGGGGGGAGGAATGGTTTGACAGGGAGGAGAAAGGCAAATGAAAATCGATACTGTCTCCGTCACGGCACAACGCATATCTTTATACTGAATTTTTCACAGTTCCTCTATATATCCTTTCTTCGCTTCTGACAGAGCAGAATAAGAGCATGATTAAAAACGATGTTTTGACGTCTTTTTTTCTGTGTTCTGTTCTACAGGTTGACTTCATAAGAGATGGTGGAACCCAGGACGTCACAACAACAACAGCAGCAGGTCACGAACACACGGTGTTTGTGAAGGGATATACAGACAAGAATACTCGAAAATGGGTGTTCTATATCACCCGGTGTGATGATGGAAGCCATGACAAAGGATGGTTAAGATGCTGGGATCAGCATCCAAGTCGTATGTCTAAGATACCGGACCAGTAAAATGAATAGAGGCCGTTTACATGACGATAGGGTGACCCTAGTGCCAAGGAAAAGTCTTTTGTTTTCCTTCACAGGGGACACCCAAAACAAAAAAGTTACCCTATACCAGTAGGGTCAACCTACCTTCATGTAAATGACCTTTAAGACCCCATTTAAGGTAGAGTGCCCCTGGTGCTAGGGACACGTCATTTGCTTTTCTTCCTCAGGGGACAACAAAAACAAAAGAGTTAGCCCTAGCAGTAGGGTCAACCTACCTTCAATAATCGATATTGTCATTGTTCTTCATACATTGGGTAATAATGTAATAAAAGCTAATGTGATTGAGAAGTAAAAATGCTTGAAAGCCGATAACATATATACTTGTGCTTCTCCCTAAATAGTTCAACCCTTCATGTCCTCTGCTTCTTTCTTACTTTTTCCCTCGCCTTATTCTTTTTCTTGTTCTTGTTCTCTTTTTTTCTTTGTTTTCCCTTTTCTTCTCATTCTTAGATTTTTATTTATTTTTACTTTCACTTCCTTTAGCAATAGCAATATTAGATGTGACGTAAGACTTTGTCATTCATGTGCCAACCCGGCAGAGATGGACTGGCTGATATAACAAGGCAACTTGTGAAGAGCTTTTGTGAAAATGTTTGGCATATTAATTACATCACAATGCTATTGTTAGTGAACATGAAGTATTGCTATAAAATTGCTCTTGCCTACAATTATCCAGAATCAGTAAAATTGGTCAAATTAGATGTGTTAAGTGATCTGCAATACAAAAAAAAATTTCAACCAAAAACATTTCCATTTTTTAATTTTTTCTTACACTATGGACCTATGGAAAAGGAGTTGTCATATAAGTCTAATGTCCTTTACGAAAATCCCCCGAGTATTTCGACTGAGGTAGAAGATAAACCCGTCTTTAGTTTCATCTATAATGGGCGTTTAAGCTTTGCAGCAGAACCCAAATGTAGTTCTAATCATGCAAGAAACAGGGTCAAAAACTCTATTTTTCTCCGCCGGCGTAAGACTTTAGACCTACTTCATCACAACTGCAAATGACATGGTCCATTCCAAGAAGATAGACTATAACTGCCAAAAATTCATATTCAGAATTACAACAAACTTTAATAAAAACAGCCATCACCATGCTAACTGCTTGTGTAATTTAGCCTAATGGCTACTATTCAAGTCAATAAACAGATTATTATTATTCGCAACTTCACCCAGCAAGACAAACTATATATAAGATCTCTTTACAGTGAGGACACTCGGACCGTGAACACTTTGAGGTTTTTTCATACTTTTTTTCTAATTTATCCCTTGTGTGAATCGATTGGAAATATGATTTATTTTGAACAATAAGATTATTTGAGTTCAGTGCTTCATTTTCAGAACGTTTGAAGCAGTAGAAAGTTCATAAGATAAAAAATACAAAAATATCAAGGGTTCATGGTTCGAGTGTCCTCAATGTAACGAAAAACAGACTTCTTCGTAATAGAATACTAAACTTCCTCTCGACATTAATTACTAAACAAATTCATTGCTTAGCCAGGTCAGGCGCCGGCAGAGTACAATATAAAGTAGAGGAATTAGGAACAACTTAACAAAAGACTCCTAGCAAGTCTTTAAAGTTTGTTTATTCAATAATAAAAAAGTTCTTTTATTCCTAGGCTTTTGAAAAATAAACAAAGTAAAGATCAAAACTAAAACTATTTACCTAAGAATAAAGGTACCAGGTTAAGAAAAAATACTTTTTAATCTACAAAATGTACCCAGCTGTTAAGATTTGGACAGATAGAATGCCTCACCCTATAGTGTTATTCATCATGTTATTGTTTTGTAAAAAGCTGTTGAATCTATTTTAAAGACTATAGGTTCTAAAAGCTTAATTCTGGTGAAGCTGAGTTTAAATAAAAAGTTCAAAATGTTTAAGATATAAAAAGCTGTGGTCAATCACTCATTTCAAGCTTCGCCCGTGATCCGTTTGAACCGTGAAACGGAAAAGACTTGAAAAAAAAGAAAGGTAATTTTTTTTCCATTTCGTTCAGAATCTACGTGGCTTTGTCTTTTTAAATTAAGAAATAAGGTAGACCTGTACAATTTTGCCTTACTTTTACAGCGATGAAGGTCTTTGTTTTTCTTCCACTGGTCGCCTTTTTAGTCCTTCCTCTTGGCAATGGGGAATCGCGTTCATTCGACGCTCCTGATCCTGCAGATCCTATAGCGAAGCTCACAGAGTCCGTTGCAAATCTTAAAAAATCAGTCAAAAATACGATTGGTACGTTGGCCCGACAGATGATGTTACAGCAATTGTTTGTCGAGGAAAGGATCAGGTCTGATGGCGCTTCAGGAGTCAAGCAGATAAGGCAGTCCAGTACAGGCACACGGAACTACTACTCCCAATCACATACCAGTAAAGCTAGTGTCCTTGCCATTCATGACCATTCGAACAATGATCGTACTGTTGGCATGGGAGAGTTTATTGGAGTCCTAAACGGAGTGGAGTTCCGTACAAGACACAATGACTATCGTTTGTACATGCCTCACAGAACCAGCAAACAGTTGCATGCAACCCAGAACATTCCTTTCCCAGACGTGCCACCAGCGGTTACAAGCAAGAGGAATACCAGTGAACAAGTTAAAGAAATGCGAGAATGGTTCAAAGCTTGGAAGAACCAAGATTACAGCGTTAGAGACTATCGCAAGTATTTCCGGCCCGTGATCTGCTACCTTGAGGGAGCATGGACAGCAGCTGAAGATAAAATCGATGAACCTTTCGAAAGTGACAGACATTTTATAGACGCATCAAGCTGGTTTGACCTTCAAGAGAAAATCCGATTCACCTCGTACACAGGCAGGAAAGATGACCTAGAGAACTTCTCGTTCCTTCCCACGACAATTATGAATGTCACCGAAGATGGCATTCCCCAATTTGCCCAGTGGAACTATCGCATCCTTTGTCATCCAATCAGCAGAGATATTCCTCTGAACCGGTTGCGAGTAGTTGATGAGCTTGGGTCCCAACTGGCGGCCAAAAGGACCTACAAGGAGCATTCAAACACGCGTTCTGCACGTTTTCAGCTCAATCCATTTGACACAGACAAATGGACCGAACGTGAGGATAGACGAAGGTTTGGTCTTCTTGACGAGATCATGAGTGAGGTAAAAACTTTCATTTTGATTCTTAACAAATATGTTCTAATGAACGTTATTCTACATGACTGTTGTTTTACTTTGGTTTGTCGGATTCTTTAGTTCGCAATTCACTACAAAATATCTGATGTAAGATGTAAGATGTAAGATGTAAGATGTGAGATGTGAGATGTGAGATGTGAGATGTGAGATGTGAGATGTGAGATGTGAGATGTGAGATGTGAGATGTGAGATGTGAGATGTGAGATGTGAGATGTGAGATGTGAGATGTGAGATGTGAGATGTGAGATGTGAGATGTGAGATGTGAGATGTGAGATGTGAGATGTGAGATGTGAGATGTGAGATGTGAGATGTGAGATGTGAGATGTGAGATGTGAGATGTGAGATGTGAGATGTGAGATGTGAGATGTGAGATGTCTATAAAGCTTAAAGTACTTGAAAATGACAACATTTTACCCGATTCACAGGTGCCAGGAAAAGACAATTATCAAGGAAATCTCACCGACACTGCCTTTGGACTATCAGCCTTTTCTCTGGCTCCTGGACAAAGCAAAACCAGGCTCAGGGCTGACCGATACCATCGCTGGTTCAGAGTTGCCAGAAACGACGCCATGGGAGTTTCTACCCGACATCGAGGGTACTCAGACGAAAACCTCTTCATGTCTATGACCACGCAGCCCAAAGTACAAGGACTAAATCTGCAAAGATGTCAAAAGATAAAAGGTGGGAAAAAGTGCTCCAAATTACATCAAAAATGGTCGTATGCGATTCCTCTTGAGATCATCTTCTTGACGCCTCTCAGCAAATGGAATCCCTATGATATCGAGTTCAAGGGAAGCTACAAATCGAAACACGGAGCAACAGTAGAGGCTGGAGGAAGAAATGGTGGCCATACCTTTAGGCAAGCGTATAATGGAACCAGTAGCAAGCGATTTTACCAGACACCAGTTGAGTTCTTCTCGGGTAACGAGGTTGGCTCGGGCGCAGCTGATACCACGAGAAATTCTGTTGGAGTGTTGGACAAGAAAGGTACACTCCTAATGCTAACTATTTAAAAGCAATAATTTTTACCCATTAGTGTAGTGTTTTGTGTTCGCTTGAATGTTCAAATTCTCTTGTCTTTTTTGTGCTAATATAACAGGTAATGTGAGAATTTGCAAAGCAAGTGGAACAAGAATCTTCTTCCCGCCAATTGCAGGGGTGGGCTTCCTGCGTCAACGTTACCCCATCATGCCTGTCCACGGGGAGGGAAGTGCTTCATGGAAGGAACTAGATGCGTTGAAAGATCTGGTGCTCAAGTCCAAGACAAATGGGTACGTGTTTAAGGAGCCTTTACAGAGTGGTCCATTACCGACTGAGCCTCCCAGAAAAGATATCAAGCTACAAGTACAACTGGCTACTGCTGCTAATCCTGGTCCTCACACACATGAACTGTTTGTTACTGCGGATCAAGTAAGAAAAGATACAGAATAGATGCGATTGAAAAACGTTGATTTTCCATTTTAGTGCTGCACCAGTACCCTTTTTCCCTCCAATAATCCATTATTAAATCATATCCATTTTGAAATCATTAGCAAATCCTGCAATCTAATTGGCTAAAAAGTGTGCAATTTAAGCATTAATCGCACTATTTTGGCTCTTAATCGAATCTTTTTTTCAGCCAATCAGATTGAAACACTGAACCAAAGTAACTAATAGGATTTCATGACTGGTTTAAACTAACCAATCAGATTGCAGGAAAGAGATATATATATTTTTTGGAAAAGTTTCAGTAATTTTTGCTTCAAAAATTCTCACTTTTTTATATAAATATGGAATTGAATATGAATTTTTAAACTAAAACAACTTACAGTTCCTTAATGATGAGAATGACCTCCTTAAGGCTGAAGAACTTTTGTTAGGGGATTTTCCATCATTTAGTGTCACACACCAAAATGTCAGCGATTTTGCTTCACACATTGCTGAAGTTCCGCACACTCCCGAGTCCAGGAAATCCAAAACGAATAAACAAACAGCGACAAATAATCAAGAACTCAAACCATGAAGTAGATTTCCTGTAATTTCCAGCAAGGATATAGAAGAAATAAATTCTGCTGCTGATCCTGGTTTTCAGCCTGGTGGACTTATAATTGGTTTTCCATTATAAATTATTTCAACCGGCCAAATTTTGCTTCTCAGTCTCACATGGTGGCTTTCAACACTTCTGCCAGCAGCTGTCCCGGCCGTTCCAACACGGTTGCACCAGCAATTACTTCATAAAAGATGCTGAGTCTCTTCCTCAACCATAGAAGAGACTTAAGGCTTACATCATTTATACTTGGACGACGAGGATTGAACTATTTATTTGACTGATTTTGGGAAGACTTTTACTGAATCGCTGACTCGAGAATTCACGCTCGAGAGAAATTTGTCACATGACACTTGTTGAATTTTTGCATATAAAATGAGATGTAATAGTGTTTCCGGTTCCGCTGTTTACGGTTCTTGGATAATCAATAAATATAATGATATGATTTCAAAATGGATATGATTAATGGGTAATAAAACTTCGTGTCGTGCAATTTTGGGCTGAAATCACACTCGTGATTAACAAATTGCACTCCCGCTACGCGGTCATGCAATTTTGTAATCACTTTTGTGATTTCAGCCCAAATTGCACTCCACTCAGTTCTATTACCATTTATATTAATCCATTAATCAATCCACCCATCCATCCATCCATCGTCCGTCCGTCCGTCCGTTCGTCTACATCCCACTCATCTATCTATCCATCCACTTAGCCATTCATCCATCCATCCATCCATCCATCCATCCATCCATCCATCCATCCATCCGTCCATCCGTCCGTCCGTCCGTCCGTCTACATCCCACTCATCTATCTATCCATCCACTTAGCCATTCATCCATACATCAATCCCATCCTATCCCTGCAAATTAATTTCTCTGTTTCGTCATTATTAGGTTGATTTCCTGAAGGCTGGGGGGATTCTCCAGGGAGTGAAGACAAGTACGGCAGCAGGCCACGATCACACCATGTCACTCAGGTGGACCAACCGCCGCAAATATTTCTACATCTACAAGTGCGACAGTAGAGACACGAGGTCAAGGAGATGTTGGGATCAACATTACGTTTCTCTTATCATAATGCCCGACCAATAATTACTAGATTCCATCAAAAACGACTTTAACTTGCAATTGGAAGATGAAAAGTAAAAACATGTGATTAAAAAGTATATTAACCAGCATCTTGACGTTGTTTCTATTTTTTTTTCATTTTCATCCTCTAGTGACACGCGTACGGTTTCAAACACCCCTAGATAATTTTTTAGTCCAAATATCTTAAAATTACTATAGATCCTATATGAAGCTTTCTGTTCATCTGATCTAATCCCGTTCAATCCCATCAATGCATTCATTTATTTATTCATCCATCCGATCCCATCCCATTCAACCCCATCCATTCGTCCGTCTATTCATTTATTCGATTCCATCCCATTCAACCCCATCCATCCTTCCATCCATCCATTTGTCCGTCCATTCATTCACCCATCCATCCGATCCCATCTTGTTCAACCCCATCGATCCATCCATCTATTCGACTGTTATTTATTTATCCACCCGAGGTCATTCCATTCAACGCGCGCCATCCATTCATGCACCCATCCATTCACATGTCTGTCTCATAAATAGTCTATGATATATAACGAGTTCGTTATCGTTTCCCATCGACAGTGCTTTTATTTGTTTTCTATTACATCCCTTAAAATATGTGTTTACATTTATTGCGAATTACAAATATATTCGAAAACAACCCAAACTTAGCTCTGCTCTGAATTCGTTTCTATTGAACATTCTCTTTACTGATCTGGCATCTGGACCAACTTATTAGGATGCTGATCCCAGCACCTTTTCCATTTGTAGTCATCTTCATCACACTTCTTGATAAAAAATTCCCATTCTTTGGTATCACTTTTTTCGTATGCCTTGACAGACATCGTGTGTTCATGGCCGGCCGCTGCGGTTGTTGTGACTTCCTGAGTTCCACCGTCCTTTACGAAATCAACCTAGAAAACAGACCAAAAGAGGTGTTTTGCCATTATTATGTGTGATATGTGCACTAAGGGTGTTAACAAATTTCCAATGGTTTAGCGTGGTAGATTCTTTTATTTTCCAAGATATGACGTCAAAAGTTGGTCAAAATGTTATGTACTCACGAGGCGTAGCCTTGTTTTTTGTTTTCCATATAAAAAAGTCAAATAAAAGAGCCAAAAACGAATAAAAAGTTTGAAAGAAAAACCGTTTCAAAGAAGCAGGCGTTGGCACCGTGCGCGAGCTATTCGTCATTTTATTTACGAAAGAATTAATATAGAATGGTCCAAATATAGTAACATAAAATAATAATAATATAATAGGAAATCAATAATAATATTAGTATTCTAGTATAGAAATCATTATCTTTAGACGTTCCTTAAAAGTAGACAATGATGTATGTAATATTTCTAGCTGGCAAAGAATTCAATTCTACTGGAGCTGCATGCGTAAGCCAAGTTTTGTTTGGAAGAGGTGCTGGTGTATTAGGCAAGTTTCTAGGGATTTATTGTTTGCGCTCCTTCTTGGGTTTAAGTAACTTAAAAACTGTACGAAAAATGTATTACGTATTAGTTCTCTCTTACCTGATCAGCAGTGAGGATAATCTCATGTTGATGAGGCCCTGGAGGTGTTCTGAGGGCAGTCTGCACCTGTAACTTGATGTCTTTTCTCGGTGGTTCAGTAGGTATTGGGCCACCCGCAGTTAAGGGTTCTCTTAAGATGTACCCGTTTGATTGGGATTCGAGGATCACGTCTTTCATTGCCTCCAATTCCTTCCATACAGCACTTCCTTCTCCATGTACGGGCATGATCGGGTAACGTTGACGTATGCTGCCGATTCCATATATCAACGGCAAGATTATTCGTGTTCCAGTTGCTTTACAGAGGCGTAAGTTACCTGCAGAACGCGTTATAACACTGTTTAAGCAATTCTTTGAATGGAGAGCATAGGGATTGGGCCAAAGGTTTCTCATTTAGTAAAGAAACTTTCAACAAGTATAAAACTTTTCAGATGTTTTTCGAGTCTATGACGTCAGCCTATCTAAAGAACTTTTTTATCTAAATGTTTTGGATCCTAGCAAGCTAAATTCCAATAGTCCCCTTTCCCTGCGCCACCTTGAAAGGTAGCCGTATGTGAATAATTGTCCAAGGTGTTAAAAAGATGTCTCTATCATTGCAAGCTTACCAATCCTCTCGCTTCGATGCAAAAGCCCGGCTACCTTTCAAGATGGCGCAAGGATTGTGAAGGGTACTATTCGATCTATGAGCATAGGGACCAGCCATTAATTGCAGAAAGGGGGCTTGTGCAAATGGAGGGGGCAGCATGCTCCACGAAGGACGAGGCTAACAGAGACAAAAGGCACTTTAGGGGGAGGGGTCACGAAAATTTGTACAAGTAAAAATCAAAATGCACCAGCACCCCACCCCACCCTCTCCTGTAAATAATGACTGGTCTCTAACCGTTCCCTGACCTTGACCAGCCCATATAGGTTGTCTCAGGGTATCAATAAAAAATTAAGGTTTTTTCTTAAGGTATATTCCCGAAAGATCTTACCTTTCTTGTCCAAGACTCCAGCAGAATTTTTTGTAGTATCAGCTGCACCTGAAGCAACCTCGTTACCCGAGAAGAACTCGACTGGTGTTTGGTAAAACGCTTTACTGTTCGTTCCGTCGTAAGCTTTGTCGAGGTTATTAGCACCATTTCTACCATCAGCTATAACGGTTTTTCCTTCTGTCGAGTTTGCGGAACCTTTGTACTCTATATCATAAGGATTCCACTTGCTCAGGGGTGTCAGATAGATGATTTCAAGTGGAATAGCGTAGGACCACTTTTGGTGCAGCGTTCTGCATTTTTTCCCTCTGCACCTGGTGAGGTCCATGCCAGGGATTCTTGGCTGGGTAGTCATGGCCATGAAGAGGTTTTCGTCGGAGTATCCCCGATGTCGTGTAGATGCTCCCATCGCGTCTCTTTCGGCAGCTTTGAACCAGCGATGGTATCGATCAGCTCTCAACTTGGAGCTTTCTTTTCCAGGTGCTAGAGATAATGCTGCTACATCGAAAGCTTCGTCATTGAGATTCCCTTGGTAGTTGTCTTTTCCTGGAATCTTTGAAGAAAAAGAAAACATTGATTAGTTAGTTGACTTGGAACTAAAAACCCGGATTCTCAGGGACAAAATTTCGGACCATAGCTATAGGAATTTAACCTCAGGGCTAGGGCCGTAGCAAGCCTTGGAAAACTGAGGGGGGGGGGGGGGGGCACAAAGCAACACCTGACTACGACAAATGACAATTTAATTCCACGCTTACTTTACTTTTCTGGGGAAAACTCCCCTTGCTATGGCCCTGAACCTGCAGACTCTTGCATAAGGAGAGATGGAAACGTTATACATACCTCACCCATCAGTTCATCTAGCAAGCCATAACGATTTCTGTTTTCTCTTTCGCTCCAAGTGTCCTCATCAAAGGGATTGACCTGGAAACGTGCGCTCCTTGACTTTGAGTGCTCTCCGTAGGTTCTTTTTGCAGACAATCGAGATCCAACATCATCGACCACTCGTAACCGGTTCAGAGGAAGATCTCTGCTGAGTGGATGACAAAGGATGCGATAGTTCCACTGGGCAAATAGAGGAATACCATCTTCTGTGATATTCATAATCGTTGTTGGAAGGAACGAGAAGTTCTCTAAACTATCTTTTCGTCCGGTATAGGACGTGAATCGAACTTTCTCTTGCAGGTCAAACCAGCTTGATGCATCTACAAAATGTCTGTCACTTTCGAACGGTTCATCGATCTTGCCTTCCGATGCTGCTGTCCACGCTCCTTCGAGATAACACAGCACAGGTTTGAAGTACTTGCGATAGTCCCTGACACTGTAATCCTGCTCTTTCCATGCCTTGAACCATTCGTGCATTTCTTGTATTTGTTTGCTCACGTCATCCTTGCTCGTAACCTCTGGTGGAACGTCTGGGAAAGGAATGTTCTCAGTTGCGTGCAAGTCGTTGCTGGTTCTGTGAGGCATGTACAGGCGATAGTCATTGTGTCTTGTACGGAACTCTACCCCGTTCAGGACTGCTGCAAATTCTCCTATGCCAACAGTACGATCATTGTTCGAATGGTCATGGATGGCAAGGACACTCCCTGAACTGGTATGAGACTGACCATAGTAGTTACGAGTTCCTTCTCGAGTGACTCGGGCTTGCTTGACTCCAGAATATGCCTCGGATCTTATTCTTTCCTCAACGAATAGTTGCTGCAGCATCATCTGACGGGACAAAGCGCTGACAATTTTCCTGGTTGATTCGGCGCCTTTAGCAAAGTTTGCAGATAGGCTATCAATTTCTGCTTTGAGTTGAGCTACGGGATCATCAGAGTCAGCGTTATCAGATGCTTTCAATTTGCAGGATTCCACGGTAGGAAGGAACACCGACAAAGTGACGCAGATGAGAAGGAAGATAACCTTCATTTTCTTTGAAAAGAAACAAAAAGAAAGCAATTGGAGATGACTAACCGACTGACCACCAGATTGATTGATGTGTTTTATATATATAAATGCGAATATACACCTAATTGCAAGAACGTTGTCATATAGATATAAAAAATAACAGAATAAGAAATAGAAACTATAATTAGAAATATTTTTACTTGAGTTATGTAGCCCCCTAGATAAATGTTTTACGGATTTCAAGCAAGTGAACTTGAAAAAGCAAAAGAGCTCATAGCTATGTCTAACTTTCTCCAGGTAAATTTACGATTACCTTTCGTTATCTTCGCTGTAACTTGCTTTTTCTTTTTCTTCGCACGCTTTCCTTCTCCAAACTGATCCAACAACCAAAGTAAGAAAAATTTCATCCTGAAGCCCTTTTTATCTTCACATAGATAATACTGACGATAACATCAAAACAAGCTGTTAATTAACTAGTGACACGTTGATTAAAAAAAATTTGAAAAGATTTATTTGATATATTGTTACATAAATAGCCCTTGGGATTATCCATACAAGGCTTAATGGCTATCTAATAGAAAAGACGATGAATAGCCATCAAGTGTTTTTCCCTTGATACAACACATCTCTTGTTCCTCTTCCATGGTTCAAGTCTCTTGCTTGCAGGTTCTTTCATTTCTGCGTGCCGGTTCTTAAGTCTGGTTTCCATAGGAGCTTTTCTTCGTTTTTAAGGTGCTTTTTTTTAGATGGAATAAGTTCAAAAAAACTCAAGGTAAAACCACAGCTTACTGTTTAAAAATAAACTGGCAAACGAGGGTATGAAGTTAGGAAACAGAAGGATAAATAGATATAGCAAAAAGGCATGCAAAAAAAAAATGATGAATATACAAAAAAAGCAGTTTGTACATAATAAGAATAACTTGAAAAAGCTATATGGGTCCGATATTGAAAATTAGTCTTAAATAAAGCAAATGATGGCTGAAAAGCTAGGGGGGAAACATGGAAATATTTCTAAACTAAAAGCAACAAAAAAATAATGATAATAATGATGATGATAATAATACTAAAATATATCCATTCAACTGTTTTTGGAAGTTCAGTTATGTATTTCGTGACTTGATAAACTAAAGCACCATGTTCTCAATATCAAAATACACACAATGTATCAAACGGAAGGGAGAGGGGATCTCTAGGCGCCATTTTTGAGCATTGAAATTTCTGACAAAAAATAAATAAAATGAAATTAAATATTACTCAAGGTCGTGCCTTCGATCTATTTGGAGAACAGCAAATTATTTTCCAAAAGTTTAATATATTGCAAGTATAAATCTGTTTATCTAGGATAAATTCTAAAATACATTGACATCAATGAATGCGTATATTTTGGTCCATCTGTCGTTTGAGACATCAGGACCTGGGCAATCACTCTCAATGCAAAATGATTCACAAACGGTTTGATGATATAACTAGAGTTGCTTGAAGGAAAGATGTTATCACACGATTACAGGTAATCAGCAGAGTAAGTGATTTTATGACATAACTGTTTAGTCTATTATTCTGTTGTTTTTGAAGTCAAATAAATAGGGTTAATGCGTCAACATAACGCAAAATTGATCCAAACCAATATAAAAAAAACTTTAAATTTTAAAATAAACATTTTGGTTTTGAAGTGAAAATTGTGTGAAAATCCCCTTGGAAATAAGTATGCAAAAGTATACATCAGTATTGAAAAAAAAAAAAGAAAAAAAAAAGAAAAAAAAAAAAAAGTATACGTTTTCAGCATGGTAACAAGTCCCTGGAGAGGAAAATAAGAACTCAGTACCAGAAAGTGGAATAGAAAAAATATGGTACAGTGAAATAAGACCATCATAGAAGTTTCATGAGAAAATAAAAAATGGGGGTCACCGTTCACGTTTAGGAGTGGGTTGATAGCAAAGTGCAGCCTTTTTCTTGTCGAAAATCGCTTGCGCGCAATACATACAAGTAGAGCAGTAAAGTTATTTTTTTGTAGAAGAACTAAATGGATTAATAAACATTGATAATTAATAAACATTTTCCGAAAGTAACGTCTAATAACCTATAGATCAATATTATGTGTAAATATTTATGAATACATACAAATAACTTGTAGTTTTTGAGTTGGCTCGAATTTGCAGCCACCATGCAACATTCGGTGACGCTTTGGCCGTAATGTAGATTGAAGTTTTCATCCAAATATGTGTTTTTATTTTTATTTTCCCATATTTTTTCTTCAAATTTAGAACACTGACAGCTTAGGTAATACTTTATAAAATACTTCTTTATTAGAAATGGGGGTAACCGTTGTTGTTTTTGAAATATAGCCTCAGCTATCGAAATCGTTTTCACAACGAGCGTGACGGAGATTGATCTTGAAAAACAAAGGTCACGCGCATGCGCGCTGTCACGCTATATGCGCAGAACAGAACAGAACAGCCTGTCCGCGGTAAATGAAGTGCATCATAGAAGAAGCTAGATGCGTTGAAAGATCTGGTGCTTAAGTTGAAGACAAATGGGTACGTGTTTAAGGACCCTTTGCAGAGTGGTCCATTACCGACTGAGCCTCCCAGAAAAGATATCAAGCTACAAGTACAACTGGCTACTGCTGCTAATCCTGGTCCTCACACACATGAACTGTTTGTTACCGCGGATTAAGTAAGAAAAGATACAGATGCGATTGAAAAACGTTGATTTTCCATTTTAGTGCTACATCAGTACCCTTTTGTCCTCCAGATTAATCCATTCATCAATCCATCCATTTATCCATCGATCCATCCATCCATCCATCCATCCATCCATCCATCCATCCATCCATCCATCCATCCATCCATCCATCCATCCATCCATCCATCCATCCATCCATCCATCCATCCATCCATCCATCCATCCATCCATCCATCCATCCATCCATCCATCCATCCATCCATCCATCCATCCATCCATCCATCCATCCATCCATCCATCCATCCATCCATCCATCCATCCATCCATCCATCCATCCATCCATCCATCCATCCATCCATCCATCCATCCATCCATCCATCCATCCATCCATCCATCCATCCATCCATCCATCCATCCATCCATCCATCCATCCATCCATCCATCCATCCATCCATCCATCCATCCATCCATCCATCCATCCATCCATCCATCCATCCATCCATCCATCCATCCATCCATCCATCCATCCATCCATCCATCCATCCATCCATCCATCCATCCATCCATCCATCCATCCATCCATCCATCCATCCATCCATCCATCCATCCATCCATCCATCCATCCATCCATCCATCCATCCATCCATCCATCCATCCATCCATCCATCCATCCATCCATCCATCCATCCATCCATCCATCCATCCATCCATCCATCCATCCATCCATCCATCCATCCATCCATCCATCCATCCATCCATCCATCCATCCATCCATCCATCCATCCATCCATCCATCCATCCATCCATCCATCCATCCATCCATCCATCCATCCATCCATCCATCCATCCATCCATCCATCCATCCATCCATCCATCCATCCATCCATCCATCCATCCATCCATCCATCCATCCATCCATCCATCCATCCATCCATCCATCCATCCATCCATCCATCCATCCATCCATCCATCCATCCATCCATCCATCCATCCATCCATCCATCCATCCATCCATCCATCCATCCATCCATCCATCCATCCATCCATCCATCCATCCATCCATCCATCCATCCATCCATCCATCCATCCATCCATCCATCCATCCATCCATCCATCCATCCATCCATCCATCCATCCATCCATCCATCCATCCATCCATCCATCCATCCATCCATCCATCCATCCATCCATCCATCCATCCATCCATCCATCCATCCATCCATCCATCCATCCATCCATCCATCCATCCATCCATCCATCCATCCATCCATCCATCCATCCATCCATCCATCCATCCATCCATCCATCCATCCATCCATCCATCCATCCATCCATCCATCCATCCATCCATCCATCCATCCATCCATCCATCCATCCATCCATCCATCCATCCATCCATCCATCCATCCATCCATCCATCCATCCATCCATCCATCCATCCATCTATCCATCCATCCACCCATTCATCCATCTATCCATCCATCCATCCGTCCGTCCGTCTACATCTCACTCATCTATCTATCCATCCACTTAGCCATTCCTCCATAAATCAATCCCATCCTATCCCTTCACATTAATTTCTCTGTTTCGTCATTATTAGGTTGATTTCCTGAAGGCTGGCGGGATTCTCCAGGGAGTGAAGACAAGTACGGCAGCAGGCCACGATCACACCATGTCACTCAGGTGGACCAACCGCCGAAAATATTTCTACATCTACAAGTGCGACAGTAGAGACACGAGGTCAAGGAGATGTTGGGATCAACATTTCGTTTCTCTTTGCTCTTCTATATATAATCATTTCGAATCTTATATATTTGTACATTTTTGATATAAAATATGTTTGTAAATTTCGCTATTAGTTATGATGATAGATATTTACGGCCTCTAGGGAGACCAACGATAAGTGTAATTTTTTGAATTAACTGATTCTTGATAGAGTCCGTCCATCCCTCCATCCAATCCCATCCTACCCCATACCTCGGAAAAACCTCGCAATCAAGTCGGAATTTCAAGACATCGAACCAGGCCTATTGAATTGTGTCTTATAAATAGGCTGTGATATCTAAAAAAAAAAAAAAAAAAAAAAAAAAATTATCGTTTCCCATCGACAGTCAATCAATGCTTTTATTGGTGTTCTTCTACATCCCTTAAATACGTGTTTACATTTCTTGCGAATAACTGACATTTTTAAATATACCCGGAAAACAACCCAAAGCCCTGCTCTGAATTCGTTTCTATTGAGCATCTACTGATCTGGTATCTGGACCAACTTATTAGGATGCTGATCCCAGCACATTTTCCATCTGTTGTCATTATCATCACACTTCTTGATGTAGAACACCCATTTGTTGGTATTCTTGTCTTTGTATGCCTTGACTGATATCGTGTGTTCGTGACTGGACGCTGTTGTTGTTGTTACTACCTGAGTTCCACCGTCCTTTACAAAATCAACCTAGAAAACAGACCAAGAGGTTTTTTTTTGTCATTATTATGCGTGATATGTATTGCCTGCGCGCTTTATTGGATTTTAGCGCTCATTGATCAAAGACTGCACAAAAATTGTGGAACGTGTCAGTACTTTCTTACCTGATCAGCAGTGAGGGTAATCTCATGTTGATGAGGCCCTGGGGGTGTTCTGAGGGCAGTCTGCACCTGTAACTTGATGTCTTTTCTCGGTGGCTCAGTAGGTATTGGGCCACCCGCAGTTAAGGGTTCTCTTAAGATGTACCCGTTTGATTGGGATTCGAGGATCACGTCTTTCATTGCCTCCAATTCCTTCCATACAGCACTTCCTTCTCCATGTACGGGCATGATCGGGTAACGTTGACGTATGCTGCCGATTCCATATATCAACGGCAAGATTATTCGTGTTCCAGTTGCTTTACAGAGGCGTAAGTTACCTGCAGAACGCGTTATAACACTGTTCAAGCAATTCTTTGAATGGAGGGCATAGGGATTGGGCCATATATAAAATCAAGGATTAATGTTTCCCATTCAGTAAACAAACTTTCAAGTAGTACAAAATTCAGATGTTTTTCAAGTCTGTGACGTTAGTGTACATAAAGAGAACTCAGTATTTTTATCTAAACGTTTCGGGTCCTAACAAGCTAAATTCCAATTCGATCTGTGAGCTAAGGGACCGGTCATTATTTACAGGGAGGGGGACTGGTGCAAATAGAGGGGGCAGCATTTTTATGCTCAACAAAGTACGGGGCTAAGAGAGATAAAGTGCACTTTATGGGGAGGGGTCACGAAAATTTGTGCAAGTGAAAATCAAAATGCACCAGCCCCCTTCCTGTAATTAACGACTGGTCCATAACCATGCCCTGATCTTGATTAGCGCAGAAGTTGTCTCAGGTAACAATATAATTTGTAAATGTAAATATATAGTTTTTTTCTTGAGGTATAGTTCCTAAAGATCTTACCTTTCTTGTCCAACACTCCAACAGAATTTCTCGTGGTATCAGCTGCACCTGAACCAACCTCGTTACCCGAGAAGAACTCGACTGGTGTCTGGTAAAACATCCTACTGTTCGTTCCGTTGTAAGCTTTGTTGAGGTTATTAGCACCATTTCTACCACCAGCTGTAACAGTTTTTCCTTCTGTCGAGCTTGCGGAACCTTTGTACTCTATATCATAAGGATTCCACTTGCTCAGGGGTGTCAGATAGATGATTTCAAGTGGAATAGCGTAGGACCACTTTTGGTGCAGTGTTTTGCATTTTCTCCATCTGCACCTGGTGAGGTCCATGCCAGGGATTCTTGGCTGGGTAGTCATGGCCATGAAGAGGTTTTCGTCGGAGTATCCCCGATGTCGTGTAGATGCTCCCATTGCGTCTCTTTTGGCAGCTTTGAACCAGCGATGGTATCGATCAGCTCTCAACTTGGAGCCTTGTTTTCCAGGTGCCAGAGATAATGCTGCCAAATCGAAAGCTTCGTCAGTGAGATTCCCTTGGTAGTTGTCTTTTCCTGGAATCTTTAATGAAAAAGAAAACACTGATTAGTTGACTTGGAACTAAACACCCTGATTCTAATGCCATTTGACAAAATTTCAGGGATTCACCCATATCCCCAAGGCGTTTATGTCATGAGTACGAACCTCACTCATCAGTTCATCGAGCAAGCCAAAATGATTTCTGTTTTCTTTTTCGCTCCAAGTGTCCTCATCAAAGGGATTGACCTGGAAACGTGCGCTCCTTGACTTTGAGTGCTCTTCGTAGGTTCTTTTTGCAGACAATCGAGATCCAACTTCATCGACTACTCGTAACCGATTCAGAGGAAGATCTCTGCTGATTGGATGGCAAAGGATGCGATAGTTCCACTGGGCAAATTGAGGAATACCTTCTTCTGTGACATTCATAATTGTTGTGGGAAGGAACGAGAAGTTCTCCAAACTATCTTTTCGTCCGGTATAGGACGTGAATCGAACTTTCTCTTGCAGGTCAAACCAGCTTGATGCGTCTACAAAATGCCTGTCACTTTCGAACGGCTCATCGATTTTGCTTTCTGCTTTGGTCCAAGCTCCCTCGAGATAACACAGCACAGGTTTGAAGTACTTGCGATAGTCTCTTACGGTGTGGTTTTGGTTTTTCCATGCCTTGAACCACTCGCGCATTTCTTGGACCTGTTCAATCACGTCAGCCTTGCTTGTAACCTCTGGTGGAACGTCTGGGAAAGGAATGTTCTCAGTTGCATGCAACTCCTTGCTGGTTCTGTGAGGCATGTACAAGCGATAGTCATTGTGTCTTGTACGGAACTCTACCCCGTTGAGGACTCCAACAAACTCTCCCATGCCAACAGTACGATCATTGTTAGAATGGTCATGGATGGCAAGGACACTCCCTGAACTGGTATGAGACTGACCATAGTAGTTACGAGTTCCTTCTCGAGAGAGTCGGATTTGCTTGACTCCAGAATATCCCTCGGATCTTATTCTTTCCTCTACGAATAGTTGCTGTAGCATCATCTGACGGGCCAAAGTGCTGACAATTTTCCTGGTTGATTCGGCGCCTTTAGCAAGGTTTGCAGTTAGGCTATCAATAGCTTCTTTGAGTTGAGCCACGGGATCATCGGAGTCAGCGGTATCAGATGCTTTCAATTTGCGGGATTCCACGGTAGGAAGGAACACCAACAAAGTGACGCAGATGAGAAGGAAGAGAACCTTCATTTTCTTTGAAAAGAAACAAAAAGAAAGCAAATGGAGATGACTGACGGACTGACTAATTAACTGACCGACTGACTCACTCAGTGATTGATTGATTGATTGACCGACTGACCGACTGACTGACCGACCGATCGACCGGTTCGATCTGCGAGTTAGCCGTGCCCTGACTTAGATCAGCCCAGAGGTTGTTTCAGGGTTCGATATGTGAGTTAGCCGTGCCCTGACTTAGATCAGCCCAGAGGTTGTTTCAGGGTTTGATCTATGAGTTAGCCGTGCCCTGACTTAGATCAGCCCAGAGGTTGTTTTAGGATTCGATCTGCGAGTTAGCCGTGCCCTGACTTAGATCAGCCCAGAGGTTGTTTTAGGATTCGATCTGCGAGTTAGCCATGTCCTGATAAGATCAGCCCAGAGTATCGATGAAAAATGATTTTTTTTAAATGTCGCCTTAAAATTACCTTTACCTAATTTATCTGTTATAAATCATATTGCCGATTATAAAAATATACCACTACAGCCATAGATCATAACAACCCAATATATAGAGCAACACTATATGAATAACAAGAGCAAAAAGCGAAAGATAATTTCCACATGATTTTTGCACACTACCTAGTTTCACTTTTTACTTTTAACTTTCCATTGCCAGAAATATGGGACATGAGCCTGCTCATACATGCGCAATGATGCGTTTCAGCTTACAAAATAGCCGCCAAGTCTTATAGGAAATGTATGGGGAATATAGAGCTTCCTCTATTTACGGCGAATAGGGTTTTATTTCCTCTGAGCTCCACATCGCGACAAACAACCCACCCTACAAGCTACTAAATAAGCGTAAAATGATCATTGAATCATGCGACATATTGGTTCCCGGACTACTTGCCTTCGAAAGGCTTCGAAAGCTCTAGATTCCATACATCGTCTATAAATCTGGCCACACTTGACCCCAAAATCGTCTTATTTGAGCTCGAAAAAAATTAAAAGTAAAAGAGCTCCACCTCGATATCACCAAACGAGTGTTTAATAAATCCAAAACCGCTCAAAATAGACAGCATGCCTTCAGAATGTAGGTTCCCAAGAAGCTTGAAGTTAGGTTAAATTTTAAGCAATTCGACGCGTTGTTAGCTCGTAGTTTTCAGTTAAAAATGACAAGAAATCACAGAGAACTGCTCCAAACAGCTTCAAAACCCCCTAAATATCGCCATTTTGTTTTTACAAGCTCCTATTGACTGCTGAGATACAATAAGGAAGCTTAAAGTAACGATTTACGTTTGAAACTTGTTTCTTGTCCTTCATGGGCTTCCTGTGGTGAGGCTTATCAACAGAAAAATAATAGTTGTTCTTTTGATTGTCAAGTAACTATTTTTTGGCAAGAATTGTTTTACTAACATCATAGTTGAATATAAATATGTGCTTGGAAACCATGTAGTTATATTTTTCCTCTAGAAAACCACCTCATTTTCATTCATGCGTAACACCGCTGACAATGTCCAATATTTCTGGCAATGCTATAGCTTCGCTCAGTGAGCTATTGGGAGTCTTAGACTGAACGAACTAACAGCTATCAGGGTCTCGCTTTTATTGCCTACAGGCTGAGGAAAGTCAGTGTCAGGTAAACAAATTACTTCCAAAAGTATAAATCCTCGTTTAAAGGGAATTTTTGGTATACAAATTTTTATCAAAATATATAGCTCACGAACTTTCTCACTTTAAACTTCAACTGAGTTAGAAAAGTTAGATCGGTAATATTATTCTATTTGTGTTTCGTTCTTCGCTTCTTTTCTATTTGTTCTTTTTTTTTCTGTCTTTCTTATCACCTTTTTTCTGCTCTATCCTTCTTCCATTTCCTCCGGCGTTTTTTTTTATCAGTTTCTTTCCATCTTTCACTTCTTTCTTTCTTTCCTTCTGCTTGGTTTCTCTTTCTTTTACTATCTTTCTTACTTTTCTTCTCTTCTTTCGTTAAAAAAAAAAAATTACGATCCCACTTTTGCGTTACGTTCACCAATGCAAATTCGATTTCCCAGCATTTGAACTAGACTTCTTCGCAAGTACGTATGTCGTGCACGATTCATAGTAATTGGAAAAAGCAAAAAAGCTTATAGCTAGTCTAACTTTCCCCAGATAAATTTACGATTACCTTTCGTGATCTTTGCTTGAACTTGCTTTTTCTTTTTTTTCGCACGCTTTCCTCAGTTCTCCAAACTGGTCCAACAACCAGAGTAAGACTAAGAAAAAATTCACCCCAAAGCTCTTTTTATCTCCACATAGATAATAATGACGATAACATCAAAACAAAATGTTAATTAACAAGTAACGCGTTGATTAAAATTTGATATATTGTTACATAAATAGCCCTCGAGATTATTTGTACAAGGCTTAATTGGTATCTAATAGAAAAGACGATGAATAGCCATCAAGTGTTTTCCCCTTGATACAACACGTCTCTTGTCCCCCTTCAATGGAAGTCTCTTCCTTACATTTTTCCCCCCTGCAGTTTCTTTCATTTAGGCGTGTTCTTAAGCCTATTTTCCATAGGAGCTTTTTTTTTTTTAAGGTACTTTTTTTAAGATGGAATAAATTCAAGAAAAATCAAGGTAAAACCACAGCCTACTGTTAAATAAACTGGCAAACGAGGGTATGAAGTTAGGAAAAAGGAAGGATAAATGGATATAACAAAAAGACATGCAAAAAAAATAAAAATAATAATAATAATAATAAAGAAATAAAAGCAGTTTGTACAAAATGGTAATAAAAAAAAGCTATATGGGTCCGATATTGAAAATTAGTCTTAAATAAAGCAAATGATGGCTGAAAAGCTAGGGAATAAACATAAATGTTTATAAACTAAAAGCAACAAAATAATAATCAATAAAAATAATAATCATGATGATAATACTAAAATATATCCACTCAACGGTTTTTGGGAGTTCAGTTGTGTATTTCGTGACCTGATAAACTAAAGCACTCCATTAACAATATTAATACACATATTGCATCAAACGCAACGGGTGAGGGTGATTTCTAGACAATTTTTGAGCCGGCATTGAGCATGAAATTTGACAAAAAAAATACTTAAGGTAGTGCCTTCAATCTATTTGGAGAACAGAAAATTATTTCCCAAAAGCTTAATATATTGCAAGTACAAATCTGTTTATCTAGGATAAATCCTAAAATACATTGACATCAATAATTTTAAGACGGAATTTCAAAAAAGAAAAAAAGATTAATTTTCTCGAATTGAATTAGTTATGTAATAGATAATTAATGTCCTATTGTTTTGCTTTCTTTCTCTTTTATATATTATTATGTAAAACGCTATGGATTATAGGTTTTATCTTACAAATATGGTTACTGTGGCAACGGTTTGAATCAAAGATCAAGTGGGTTGAAAAAACAAGCGCTATTAGAAAAAACAAATAGAAAAAAAAAACAAAGAAAAAACTCGAGTAAACAAGTAACATTTGTGAGTTATTATGCGACGTTCTCATGATATTCTGGCTGGTTCAGTTTGTTATTTACTTCATATTATTATCCCTGCGTTTTTCTCTGCGTGTGTCAGTTGTTTTCTTTTCTCCATGTTTCGTGCGACATCGGGACCAGGGCAATCAAGATCCACTCTCAATGCAAATGATTCACAAACGATGATATTTATGACTAAAGTGGCTTCAAGGAAAGATTTTATCACACGATTACAGGTAATCAGCAGAATCAGTGTTCTGACGGATGACATAACCGTTTAGTCTATTATTTTGCTGTTTTTGAAGTCAAATAAAACAGATGTTACTGAGTACGTCAACAAACTCTTACAGTCTATAATATTTAAGGATACTGGAATAAACATTTTGGTTTTGAAGTGAAAATTGTATAAAAACTCCCTTGGAAATAAGTATGTTTTCAGCATGGTAACAAGTCCCTGGAGAGAAAATGTTTTAAGTAGGAAAACACTTATTAGTTCTAATGGGAAAAAATAGGGTACAGGGAAATGGGATTGGGAAGATGTGAATGAATAGCATATAGAATATATTGGGTTTTTCCTGAATCTGCGACCAATTAAAACTCTAATGAAGTCTGGGAAATGTTTC
>OZ025209.1:15636488-15648988 GCA_964019055.1 Anthopleura xanthogrammica | reverse complement strand
TATAAAGCCCTGATACCTTTGACTTGATTATAAAATGAGTGTAATTCAACCATAAATAAACCCAGTTATACATCTTACCTGAACAGAATCTTCAGCCAAGTAGTGTAGCCTTGCTATCGTTCTGAAGAATAAGCATTTGAAAACGGTTAGCCGTGCCCTAACTTACATGTAGATAAGCCCAGAGGTTGTTTCAGGGTTCGATATGTGAGTTAGCCATGCCCTAACTTAGATCAGCCCAGAGGTTGTTTCAAGGTTCTATATTTGAGTTAGCCGTGCCCTGATTTAGATCAGCCAAGAGGTTGTTTCAGGATTCGATCTGTGAGTTGGCCGTGCCCTGACTTAGATAAGCCCAGAGGTTGTTTCAGGGTTTGATAAAATAGATCTTGAGTACTTGCATATTCAATTGTCATCTCACCTGTAGCAGGTCGCTATATCAGGGTGTAGGGGTCCATATACTTGATGAAACAAGTTTAGAGCTTCAACCATCAGCTCGTGGGCTTCACCAAGGAAACCTATTAAACAGGTTAAGTGAGTGCAATGTTAAATTAGGTAGTGCTTCCTCACACTTGCTTTTTTGAAAACAGAGAAAATATAACTTGCTTACATAGCATGTATTATATAAAAAGTTGTGTAATATGGCAGTGTGGTTTTGCAGTAGACCAGTGTATTTTATACTTATTATTTTATTTAATACATGTAGAGTGGTTTACACACCTGCTTGAAGCCGTGCATTAGCAGCCTCAAAGACAGCAGCAGCATCATATGCCTGTCAACAAAAAAGAAACATATAATAAATATACATGTAATATTATGAAATGCAATATTGATATTTAATATGTGAAAAATATTAAAAATATACATTGTGAATAAAGAGTACACTGTAGTATACCTTAGGGTTAGTGTGCTTCACAATTGGGAACAGATTCAAGATGTCATCCTCTTTGAAGGTGGGGTGCTTCTTGTTGTCGAAATCATACTCACGAAGAAGAATTTGAACCCCTAAGAGAAAAAAAGGCAGAATAAGAGCACTGAAACTACAGGAAAAACAAACAAATATGCAAACAACATGGACACAAAGCAACAGCAACAACAACAACAAAACAATAAACAAGTGAAAGACTATCCTGGCAACACAGCAAGGAAAAAAATAGCAAGCTCTAAAAGTTGTTTAAACATTTAGCATTAAGACCATGTAATTCAATAATAAAAATCAAAAGACTCATATTTTCCTGTTTTCCTGTGTAAGAGATCCTATTGTATACTTACCACTCTTAAGACACCATGATCTGAGGAGGGAAATCTTCTGGATAGCATACCTTGACACAGCACTATCACAACTATCACTAAAGACATAAGGAATTTCTTTTAGTTTTTAATGCTCCCAAAAAAACAAAATACAATTCAACCAAATAGATATACATATACATAGGCACATGTACATGCAGGTTACAAAAACCTGTAAGGACAGGTGGAGGGAGGGAAGGGGTTATGACACTTTTGACCATCAAGGGGGAGGGGGTGCAATGTATAATTGTCACAACACTTTCACCAAACTTTCCCCTCCCATGTAGTAATAGATTACAGTGTATACCCCTATACTGACCATTGCAGCTGGTATCCAAAGTTACTGTTAACATCTTCAACTATAGTCTTCCATAATTCTTCAGGAGTGAGTGTTGCCCACAGTACTACATTAGAACCATTCGCTGCCTGGTGCTTTGAAGCTTTCTTCTTGCTTTTCTTCTTCTTGCTTCCAACCTTTGGTTACAGAAAATAAATAGATGTGTATATGAAAGATTTGCCTATAAGAGAAAGTGGAACCAGAAGTCGTTTTTCACATGAATGACGTCACACTCCTGATCAGAATGAAATTCCAGCATTTTAGCTCTTGAGCAGCACGTGTATGCATTTGCATTTTGGCACCAAAACAGTTTTAAAGTATCATCTTACCTCTTCTACAGGAAGCTGTGGTTGCGGGCTTGGATGCGAAGACTAATAAAGAGAGAAAATTTCTTTGTCAACAACAGAAAAAATTAAGATAACATTAAAAAAATAATAAAAATGCACACAGAAAGCTAAAACTTACCAAGAAGCAATTCAAAAAATGGCTGACAGCAACAGATAAAGTACGAAGTGTACCTAAAAGTAAAAAGTAAAAAATCAAACAGTTTGAAGATGAACAATTAACAAATATTACGAGGTAAAACTAAAAACTTGTCTCGCATCAACAATCTGCACAACATGGTTTTTGCTAAAGGTTTCACAGCATGGAACAGATTAACTTACAGCTTTGCATGTGTACTCGGAAGATTTGCTTGGTTGTTCGTATGATCATTTCACTCACACAGACTTTCTGTGAAACAAAAATATGTTGGTATCAGGCAAAAAGGCTGAGAGTGCTTTTCATGTTTCCAACGCCAGATACGGCACATTGCTTGGTCTTTTGCTGCCGTCCATCATACTTAGAGCCTGTTCAAATGAAGGTAACTAGGGTGACCCTGGTGCTAGGGACGAGTATTTTGTTTTCCTTTCCAGAGGATGCCCAAAACCAGAGGGTTAGCCCTAGCAGTAGGATCACCCTAACTTCATGTAAACACTGGGCCTCGTAACAGCCTCTGTTCAGTGTGAAATTTTCTTGAGGTGTCAAGATGTCTAATCAGAATACTTAATAATACTTAATCAGAATACTTACAAGTATGTGCTCGAGGTCTGACCTGGTTGATACCATACCAGCAATGGTACCCAGATACCGTAAGTTGATACCCCTGGAAAAAAGACAAAAATCCTCTTCAGTAACTAGAAAAGAGTGTTTTAGAAAATCTGAGACTTTTAAAAAAAATATCAACTCAATATCATACTGACCTGTTATGAAGAATCTCTGTGAGTTGAGCTCCATCTAATGGAGTCTGTACAAGATTGATGAAATCCTCAATCTGTTAATAAAAGAAACAATGTTTGATAAACACTTGTGGAGCAGGCAGAAGTGAATGATAAAGAAAGATCAAAATTAATGGATAAAATGGATTGATAGATGGACAGATTGATGGATGGATAAGAGAGCAAGTGAAAAAAAAGTACATAAAACAAAGAGAGTAGCGAGAGGGGAAATGAAAAAAGGAAAAGGAAGAGAAATATTAGCATAAGATAATAGCATAATATTACAAACCAATTTGACAATGGCAGTATCTAACAGATAATTAGAAGCATCCTTGACAAGCTTCTTGTCGATAACTAATGTCTTCTCCTGCAACACCAACCAAAGTAAAAAGAATATAATTATTGAGTTTGCTACTTCAGGTATTTCCTTTTCTTGTCGTAAATCCACCATAATATTGGCAGTTTGCTACTGCATCCCATAGTAAACAGGCATGCATGCTAGTACAAACTACTGTGTTTTTGTTTTGGTCATACTGTACCTCTGATGGGCCATGCTTCACCTCTGGTGTGTTGGTATCCGGGTTAAATCGAATATCAAATTCTAAGTAAAGAGAAAACCAGAGCAAATCATATATAACAATATTTGCTATTAAAGCAAGAGAAGGGGAATACAAGGACTGCTAAAGAACTACATACAAATAACAAGCCTACATATATACACTGTGCTTAGTCTCATGCTTTTGAAGGAAGTGTAATCCATACTTATGCCATAGCACCACAGTGTCAATGTTACCTTATGTCAACAAGTTCCAACATGGTCAATGGTTCCTGGTCAACTCTAACTCACCTCTCTCAGATAGCGAACCCACAGAAGCAGCAGCTGATTTGAATGCTTCTAAATGTGTTTCTTGAGCTACAAGTCAATCAAAGTTAAGAAAAAACCATTATAATTTAACTAAACCCCTATGGAGTAAAAGGGCAGGGCAGGCGAAAGGGTAGTGTTACGTAGACATGTCTATCCCTTTTAGCCTTTTCTTAGATAAAAAAGCCAGCATCAAGGTCTACTGTGAGAGTGGAATTGCTAACATATGTAGCTATAAATCATGTTACTCATGTTGTTTTTGTCAGTAATATTTTGCTTCAGTTTTTTTCCCAGGTTCTCTAAATGGTCACTCTCTGATTGTATAATAGGAGTACATTCAGTTATACATACTTATCAGAGTTGCAGAAGACTCAGGCTTGTCTGTTTTTGGTTTCTCATTTGTTGCTGTTTCTTCTGTTTTCTCTGTTTTATTCTCACTCTTGGCATGATCAGCATTACCGTTCAGGGTGATATTTTCCTTTGATTCTGTGGTGCTCTCTTCACTACTCGCTTCGTTTTCCTTTCCTTCTTTTTCTTTGGAGTCATCAGTTTTCTCTTGTTTCTCTTCAGAATTTGTCTGTATGAGGAAAGAATGAATGAATTAAAGAATGAATGAATGAATGAATGGATGAATGAATGAATAAATGAAAAGTAAATAGATTGATTGTTTGATGGAATGACTGACAGACAAATATATGAGACGACACATGTCGTCATTGTTGTGCAATGTTTGTCATGGTTGTTTTTTCATTGGCTGTTGTTGTTATGGTTGGTTTTTGGTTTGTTACTGCTGCTGCTACTGCTACTTTAGTTGTTGTCACTGCTGTAGTTGTTACTATTCGATTTGCTCAGATTTGCCATATGCTTACCTTAACTTTTCCAGTTATGTTCATTGCCACTAGTTTTAAAAACAATACATACGAATACCTAGAATAAAAAACAAAATTATGATAAATAAACTGACGGTGCATTTTTTCACAGCAATGTTTCTTGTACTTACGCTATGAAGGACTCAATCAATTCTGGTCTAAGACAGCAAAGCTTGTGCTTGAATGGACGAGGAAACACAGACTTAGATTCTTCTGTTCCTAGCAAAGAAATGGAAAAGGTTATTATGATATAGATACGGATAAAAATAGTTTGACACAGTCATGTGCTTACCATTTTTTCGCAAAATTCTAAAACAGGTGCAGAACGAATAGACCTCTTTAGCTTTGTGCGCAAATTTGTATGCGCATTTCAGATCACATGTCATTCCCTTGAGAAATGTCCTTTCATTAAAATATTTACACATGAAAGAATCAACTCCCAAGAGTGGCATGACGTGGTCTAAAATGGGCACGACAAACAACGAAGGTAAAGAGGTCTATTGTAACATGTACAGTAAAATAGTTCTTCATCTTTGATCTTTTAACAGCTAACTTACTTCCTGAGAAGTTTGCATCTGGTGCAAATGTCCTGAACAAGTCAAGGATATAGTGTCTGCCATCTGCACCAATGATTCCCTGGAAAAATTGAAAAGTTAAGATTATTATTATACTAAATATATAATTCAGATGACAGGTCTGTCACTTACAGTACATGTGTATCTCATTCAATTTCCACAATATTCAGTGTAATTTTTTCCCATTGCAGAACACGTCATTCAAATTCCCTTGAGCTATTTGATTCCTACCTTGCATTCAATGGAAGAGCATAGTTTGACTTCCTCATCATTGCTGTCTAACACCCTGGAATCAAAAACAACAACAGAGCATTAGAGATTTTCTCTCATGCTTTTGGGGTAACAAAAAAATTCCACTGTATAAGTAAAGTTTCTATACATAGAAAAGGAAATCTTGAAAAGAAATCACTTACATGTGTGACCTGACATGCAAGGACTTGCCTGCTTTTTCAAGCTATAACACAATAGACAACAGAAAGATTATTCAAACAGAGTCAACTACAATATGTGATGTACAGTAGGTGACTTATGGTAAAACAGACAAGTTTACTAAGGCCCTGTTCACATGAAGGTACATTGTTTATAATCTATTTTTTATTTAGAGACTTCCACTTAGAATAATGAATTAAAACAAGTAAAAAAAAAAGTGGGAGATAAATACGACATATAAACAGTTAAACAAAGTGAGGGGACAACTAGAGGCCTCAGAAGGTTCCGGCAAGGTAGCCCCTATTGTAGAACACCCTGGTGCTAGGCTGGATAATAGAGTTACCCTCACAGTTTTATAATGTTATGACGTACCAATTCCATAAACTTTTCTTGACTTGCAACATTTTTTCCAGAATCAATTGAGCCATAAACCACTGATTGTTCTTGCTCTCTCTGCAGAATACCTGGAAAAGACACACAACAGTTTGTAATCAGAAATAATAATAGGCCCATTCAGGTTGGGGTCAATGTTTTCTCCTTTCAGACTGTGTGTCATTCCCTGAGCCCTTTTTCTTTACTAGTAAATGGTGCTTGAACAGATTGAGACTCAAACAAAGAATCTTATTCCTAAGAGAATGAAAAGTGGCCTTTTTAGAATTAGATGAAAAGGGAAAAAAGAATGATATTTGAAAGAAAATGGGATGAGATCAAAAGGATTTCAGGATGGTAAATAAAAGGGATTAGAAATAGAAATAGAATGGAAATGGATTCATTAGCTAAACAATGGAATTTAATAGGATGCAATTAGAAAGTGATTGAAAGAAATGGACCTAAAAAGTAGATACGAAAAGGGAATGAGACCTAGGAAATGTGGGATAACCAACTTACCAGGGATAATTGATTGTGCAATGACTCTATAACCTCTATAATCCACAATAACTGTGCCTAAAGTAAATAACCCCTGAAACAGACAATAGATAGATAACAATTATACTACAGTACAGTACACGCTGAGCAAGATATCCCTTACATTGTATCTTGAATACTAGTTTATTCTCTGTCAGTCAGTATAGTATTGATAACAGCTAGTGAATCATATGTGGTATTGCAGTAGTGCATTCCCCTCCAACGTCTGGGTTTCTGTTTTTTTTCCTGGTCTTAGGTTCATGTGATTCATGTTGGTGTTCTCTCTCTCAGTTGCAAGTTTTCCCCCCAGTTTATCTAGTTTTCCTTCCTCCACAAAACCCAACACGCTACATGTAAATTCATATCAAAAAAAGGAGCAGTATAGTATGTATAATAAATTAATGGATATTTGCAAGAAATATGGAGAGTATAGCCCCCCTTGACCCCTCCCCTTTCCACAGTCCTTGCATATTTTAATATACATACTTGTTCTAGATAACTATTGCATAGAAAGTTTATTAAGAATATAGAAGGAAAGCAAACTGTACAGTAAAATGTACCTTTACATCAACCCTGTTGTAGGCAACAACTCCCATTAGGTCACCATTCTGGAAAAGTTAAGAATTAAATTTACATGATACACTGCAATAACTAAGGTGAAAAAATAAATAAATTCTATGGATATCATAAATAGTCCATACTTACAGCAGCGGCATGGGCAGCATCATCACCTGCGAAAAGAATATAAACACATTAGATGATGATTATACATGTATTTTCATGTTTACATACTAGCCTTATATACTGTAAACATACATGTAAGGTAATAGCTGTTATTATGGATGCGTGCAAATGAGACAAGCATTGCATCGACCCATGATATGATGGGAAACATTATGCCTCATGATCACTTGAAGTGGTTTATTGTAACTAGTTATTTGTATTTTATTATCTTACCTCCTACATCATTGTAGTGCTCTCTACTATCAAATGCAAAACTAAAAAATATGTTATTCCAAAGAAACATCCTCTTCCTAAAGACAAGGGTGAAAAAAGTGGTTAAAATGAATAAACAACTAAAAATATAACACTGTTTAAAGAGGGTGTGACATGAAAGTCTAAACTAATCACTGTACCCTCTAGCTCTCTCCTATGCTTAATGTCTCTAAATGAGACTGGCTCATTGTTTAACATAGACATATGTGTGTCTTCAACAAACAAGGTGGATCCTGGACTAGCTTGGGTATATAAAACACTATATAAGGCATGGTGATGTTTTTACCCAAGCTAGACTACCATGGGCCATGTTTGCTGTCCCAGAAAGGTTTCAGCACACAGGCTACACCAGCTTGGACAAAAGCTCAGAGCTAGACCATGCAGCATGAAAATGTCCATTATCAAAACATTGATGGAATCAGGCATAAGGAGTGTCATCGTATCATTACTTACTTTTCTTCCTCTCCAGGATTAATAGCCATTACATTACCATCAACAACTGTCATGGCACCTTTGGTGGCTGCTGCTACAAAGTCACTAGTGATCTGAAGCAAGAATGAAGTGTGCTAATCAATATTGTCATACAGTTATGTACAAATGTACTTTATCAAAAAGCTTTTTGACTATGATTTTCTATTTTTATTATGCCACATTACACCGTGTTTAAATGTTGTAAAAAATATATATGTCTAAGTACCTTGAATATTGCCCGTTCTCTTAGTAATCGTTGCTGCATAGAGTCATGGGGTAGTTCTCTTGCTGACTGCAGTTCTTCATTCCAGTCACGTAACTACAAATCAACATAAAATGATTAATGTTGAATAACAGAGTACAGCTAGATGAAAGAATTACTTATAACAGTTCCAATGGTTTGTGTAAACAATATAACGTGATGACATCTCTGTAGCATACTACATGTATATAACATGCTAGGAGCTATGGCTAAACTGTTTGAAATGGTGAAATTTAGCATGCAATACTGTAGCCTTACCTGTCCAGGCATGTGCTCTTCATAACCAATTCTTATGGCAGCAGCTAAAACACAAGTAAAACAATAAAATATAATATAAATAATATGTGGGTATATAGAAGCAGTCTAACTCCTCTGGTCACAATCAATATCTAGTATATAAATCAGTCTTTTTACAATAAAATGACTGAATGGTCCATCCTATGAAAATAAAGGTATTTGCAGATCAATTCTTGGATGTAACATCACATGGGAGTAAGTCTTGAGGACTTTTTCCTTTGTTTATAGGGTTTTCTTCCTGCCTTACTGGATCCTCACCCCCATCCTACCCCCTCACAAAACTCATTTTAATCATGGAATGAGGGCCACAGATTTGTTGGCTGCAGGGTTGTCATTAAAGTATCATTCTTGCAAAATTCTGGTTCAAATTTCAGACCAAAAACAAAAAAGTAACACTAAGCAAAAAATGATCAAATACTTACCATCTTCAGACCTCAAAGTATCTGGTGTATGTTCAGTTCTTGGCACAGCCCATGGAAAAACTAAAACAAGCCCAAAAATCAATTATTAATTTAGGTAATGCAATGGCATTATGACAATTTTCCACATTCTGGTCACCAACCTTGAAAAGGAGTTGGAATCACCTCAAGTGGATGTCTTTTCATGCTGTTAAATTCAAGATCAATAATTTTTAGAGACAATGTTAAAGAGTTTACAACCTTGGGCAGAATAGACCTCTTCAGTCTTGTTGTTTGTTGTGCTCATTCAAGAACATGTGATGCCACTCTTGGGAGTTGATTCTTTCATGTGTAAATATTTTGATAAAAGAACATTTCTCAAGGAAATGTCATGTGATCTGAAATGGGCAATTTGCATACGAAGCTGAAGAGGTCTATTAGGGGGATGTTTCAGGTGACCCAGTGCCTCTCCCTCCCCTCCCCCTTTTCACTCTTGGTGAAGTATTTTTTATTATAGCTAACCAATTTGGAATTTTCAGGACCCACTGTCAGTTTAGACATGTAATGCCTTGCTCACGGAAAGAAGAGATTTGTAGTAAAACACCTTTGATCCTTACCTTGACTTTTGTAAAACTGCAAAATTCTTTCTGAATAATGGACTACACTGTAAAGAAAGATAGTATGATAATATTAGAATCATTTGATTCTAGGAGATGGTGGAAAGGAGTAGGGAACATTGACTGGAAAAGTATGTTATTCCTGTTACTTGATGTACTCATTCCCTTGAGTATTATTATTTTTTGTTTATAAGTAACATCTGGAAAAATATACTGACTAATGTTGCCGAAACCTAAACAAAAATTCTTATTATCAAAGGAATGAAATGTAGTCTGGAATGGTAGACGTATAGCATTAAGTCTACAGTTACCAGTAGTTTGTAAGACAAGACTTCACTGTCATTTTAATTAATTGTCAGTATTACACTGCTCTGGGTACCTGATTAAGTAAGCCAACCAGTGTATGTGAGCGACATGGTTCACCACTTGGTTGAGGGTTGAAAACTGTGCCAGATGTCCTGGAATAACAGATTTTTATTGCATTCAACATACAGTATATTCCACACGTATACTACATAGTAGTACCTATATGTATATCCTATAGGCCCAATGTCTACAAGTTTGCCATGGTGCACATTTGGGCCAGTATAGTATCTATTTGCTTTTGAGGAATCTTTTTAGGAATCCATTGAATCAACAATTGACCCTCTGTGCTTCAACAACCACACCCTCTCCTCCTTGTAAAGGAGCTTCTCATGGCAACCATAATGTTGAAAACAACCCAACATACATCACCTTCCCAACAAACAAGAACTCTGGTTGGAAGGAGAAGGTTTTGTCTTTCCCAATGAAAGCCATCGAACAATAGGGCAGATTTTCCAAACCTACAATGATGACGTCAACCGGAAGTGTAAATAATTTTTCTCTGGGGATCTGTTTATTTGGGATTTCATTTGAAACATTGCCAGTAAAGTTAAATCATCCACAGGGAAGACAGACTTTGAAGGCTATTTACACTTCCAGTTGACATCGACATCATAGATTTTGGAAATCTTAAGGTCACTAATGGTAGGTCAACAGCTAGTGTTACTTAGCCTACAAATATGACAATGTTATACTGTATAATAGTAAAGTGATACATACTTGTTGATAAAGAATCCAGATGTTGAAGCAGTGACTACTACGTGGTCATCCTCTAGTGTTGTTATATCAATGTACATAAGGTCACCTATGTGTATATATAGTCAAAGAGTCAATTGCAGATCAAAATAAATATAGTGTCACTACAGTACATAATCATCACTAGCAAGGCTGAGCATGGGTGGAGTGTGCCATTTATAATTCATTGCCTCTCCTATGCAGCCAGGTATTGGAAACCTTTGAAAAGCGGAGCCTAAAAACATTTTTTTCATTTTTCATTTTCAAATAAAAGCATTCTCCTTCCCTCTTGCCTTTGTTATGTGTGGGTGCTATGCCACACCCAGCACCCCTGGATCTGTCACCTATGCTCTGAGCTACTATTGATAGAATGTGTGAGTAGGGTTGCTTGTTTGTTCTGTGCACATAAATCAACTTTGTTTCATAGGATCTTGCATGGAATGCCTGCAAACATCCTAAGTCATGAGCATACTGAGCAGTCACCCTATGCTTTCTTCATATAGCATAAATTACAAATTGCAAGCCTGTAAAAGGAAGTGTATATAACCTGCTAGTTTCCTGTAACCAGGGGGTGGATTCCAACTGCTTGGAGCAAGAACCTTCACACATACTGGGACCTACAAGAATAAAAAAGGGACCATTATTAAAGTGGAGATATTTGGTACCCCACCACCACAGCCCCATAGCAAGGGGAGGAGCTGGGGGGTCTGCCTCCCCCAGTCCATTATGCAACACTGGCCTCCCAAATATCCAGACCTTGCTATGGACTTGCACCATGCAACCACTGGGAGTCTAATCCTGGATTTCATATCAATCCTTGCCTTTGTCTAAATCAACCAATGTCACCCAATCTGTACCTCGCTGTTGGTCAATAACCTCTATATGTACATGTACACAGGGTTCAAAATAATGGCTGGTCAACAGTCAATGTCCAGCCAAATTTGGTACTTGACCAGTTAAATATGGTTTTGAATGGACATGTTGACCAGTCATATTTGAAAAAAGTAAAATAAAATACCATACACCATTGGACACCTTGACCGGCGTATGACTGGACGTTATTTTGAGCACTGCATGTACATGTAGACTACATAAATTATGCGTTAAATGACATTTTTTTTGTACCTTTGGGACAGTGTTAGCAGGATAAAGTGGCTCCAAAAGAGTTTCCATTTCATCGGATTTGAAAACATAATTGGGTGGCATGCATTCTTCTGTTGATATCGTTCCTTGGTTCTGACCTTTGGACTTGACTGCTTCTTCTGTTGCAAAAAAAGCATAAAGAACCTCGTGTATCAGTATACCTCCGTATTTAAATAATTATATAACTCCTGTGTATAACAGTCAATGAATCAGACATACATGTACTGTCCAAGCAAGTAAATACCTTCCACATCAGTTCCAGTGACGGCAGACAAGAAGGACAATGACAGGTTATCAATAGCTGAGTGTGCATTGGCCTGGAATGAGGTGCTAAGAAGGTCTTTAAGTCGACGTAAATGAATCCTTGCTTCTCTGACAGTGTAAGGTTCTGAATAAAAATATAAAATAAAAGACAAACTTACTTAACCATGACAGATCAATTTTGAGAGCCAAATACTGCATGTCACTTGTGAAAAGTCTCCTAAATGCCTAACTAACTGAGCCAACTGGATGAAAGAAACAAAATGAGAATGTTTTACCTTCTACAATTTTTATGACACTGTTGTCCTTCAATCCCTCAATCATGTGGATTTCTGCAAAGTCATCTAGTCTAGTGCCATCAAAAACTAAGGAGAAACAGGTCCTGTAACAACTCTCTGGTCTGTCTAGTACTATTTGACGCAGATCTTGTACATTGTCT
>OZ025209.1:15570366-15636288 GCA_964019055.1 Anthopleura xanthogrammica | reverse complement strand
TAAAAAAACATTACCGTAGCTGTAACAGGTTCACTTGTCCCTGGCACTACAAACTGCAGGGTAACAGTACCTAAAGGAATCTCTGGTGCCGGTTGTTCTTGGGGTTTTTCACTCTCCTCTTCTATAAGTGATGAAATTAATAATTAATTTATCATTTGCAAACAAATCTTTTGTTATAAAATTCTTCTCAAAGCTCAATCAAAACATCAGTACAAAAGTTTACACGTTGATCAATATAAATTATGTTCAAGGATAATATTTTTCGTAAAGGTCAAGAAATCTATAAATTTACGCGAGTCTGAACGCCGTTGTTCAAGTTCAGCTCCATGACCAAGTATCATGCGCTCTTCAAAAAATTAAAATTCAAATGTTTCACCTTTAATTTCTGGTTTATCCTCTGCGGGAGACTTAGCGGCTGTCTTTTCTTCTTTACTAGATTCTTTCTTGGCTGCAAGTTTTCTTAAATGGGGGCACATCATTTCTGGATTTTCCTCTTGAGGTTCAGCAGAAGTACTAGAGTCCACTGAAGGCATCTTGTGGCAGTTTGATTGAAAACTTGGAGAGAATAATACGACAGATTTATATGCTATGCAATAGTCATGGCGTCTGAGATTATTGTCTTTGTGCTCCAAAGTGAATAACCTTGGAAATTGTTTTTAAATAATCTAGGCAGGCAATTCATAAGCTTAATACATTAAGAAATTATTTCTTCGGGTCAGGGTCCCTGGAAGAAATAGTAAACTTTTTCTTAGGATTTCTAAATGCCTAAAATATCCAAATTCAATACGAACACTTAAGCAATGCCTGGAATGAAGTACAGGTCTTATTTGAGTCAGATTTATGGAGATAAATTGTAGGAATTAATTATTTTCTTGGGGAAGCCGGCTCTGAGGTCACTAGTCTTTCGATGGATCCACGTGGAGGCGATCCACGTTTGAAGACCTCAAAAAATACCATATTTTAAAAGAAAGTTCATTTGCCACTTACCAGTCAGGTTGCTACTATAATGTTCTATCTATAATGGCTGGGGTTTGAGGTTTTCGAGGGGGGAAAAGGAGAAAAACGAGGTTTATCGTGGGTTATTTGTCGTGCATTGCCTTCTGCACGTAGCTTAGCTTACGCAACGAGCAGCCTGCGCAACGAGTGACCAGTAACGCGGCTTTGCTTACGCTGAACATGCGCAGTGGAAAAATTCACAGGGATCATGGACGTCGGAATATCGGATCGAAACAAATCGATCGAAACAACATCTTACTTATTGATTCTGTTTTATTTTCTTTTGTCCATTCTTATTATTGTCATTATTATAATTGACTGTATGACTGACGGACTGACTGATTTATTTGTTAAAAGCATTTGTTAAAGCAGGTTACAAACCGGGGGGGGGGACTCCCTTATAAAAGGGGGCGGGGGTCCTCGTCGTCCCTTTTAGGGTTTGAAATCAGTGTTTTGGTCCCGCTTAGGGTATAAGATCTACAACAATGCTTCTTTTCAAAGATTGATTTTTATTTTAATCCCATTTTCGGATTGTGTCACTTATTGATTGGTCCCTCTTAGGGGTGAAATTGCATCACTGCCACGCCCATCATCTCAAAATTTCCGACGAGGACCCCCGCCCCCTTTTATAAGGGAGTCCCCCCCCCCCCCGGGGTTACAAATGTAGGCAAGAGTAGACAGAAGTCCTCAGTGACGTGGATAGAGCATAGTTAGATTTAATATGGTTTATTGATAGATTACCTCCTCCCCTTCCCCCTATATATGCATGCTTTCAGACGCTTTTATTTTATTCTGAGTGGCTTCAGTTTTTTCTCTTTCTTATTTCATTTATTTTCTTTGAACTTTTTTCTTCCTTTCTCTATTATTATCTTTTTCATTTCTGCCGCTCATTCTTCCACCCAGGTATTCTTACTGGTTTTTTTTTATTCTGTTTTCTTTCTTTTCGTTCTTTCAGTTTCTTTCAGTTTCTTTCTTTCAGTTTCTTTCTTTCAGTTTCTTTCTTTCTTTCTTCCTTCAGTCGACATGACATGCATTCATTCTCACCTAATCGTTTGCTCGTTCGTTGATTCACTTTCCGGTTAGATTCGCTTCTCTCATTTATTCAGACATCCGTTCCGCTTCGATCCTTTAGTGTCAATTTTCTATTACTACTAAGGTTTCTATCAGAAGGAGAATGACAAAAAATCACTATCACTTAAGGGAGCGGTGCTTGCACATGCATATCAGACTGAAACCTAACAAGCAACTGAAAACCTTGTACGTCAGAGTCTGCTGCACCCAGCGACTTCTTTTAATCATGATCAGTCAGCCATAGTCTCGAATGAATCTTCAATCCTTCGCATAATTATATCTCCTATTATCATAGATCCCAGTCACACAATACCATACATTGTTCTCAGAATTTTTTTCTAGCTGCTATTTCCTAGCTGTCGTTTTTCATCATCCTTGCCTGCCACTGAGGATACGGGAACAGGTCCGTGCTTCCGGGAGTCATGGTAGATTGATACCGGCGAAATATATCAGTGCAAGAGAGCATATACATTTATGCTCTCTTGATCAGTACGTGTTAGTTCAAGAATAATAGCCTTAGGCTAGGCTGAGGAATAACTGGAATAAGGGATAAAAGACAAAATAGTTTTAGGGGTGATTTTAAGAAAGATCATAGGAAAACTGATTGATGTAAATTATAGAGATAATCATGATAATGAATGAATATACAAACAAGTGGCGAACATTAGTCAGTAGAGTGAAAAGCATCGAGAACAAGTTACAAGTATCAGTCAAGAAATCCTGTACTGAGTGACAGATAGTTTTGTGTGGTGGTATGGCACGCTCCACTATGTGTGATGACCCGCAATTAATATTTATTGGTAAAAACGTCAAGAAGCTATAGAAAAACACTACAAAGTCTCCCCTAACAAGATCTTTCTTGGCAGTTCAAGAAAATAGATTTTCAATGGATGTTCAGTAAAAGGTTTATCCGATTGGTTTGAATGTAAAAAACACAGTGAAGAAATAATTGACGAAAATGGTGGGGATTTTTTCGTTTTCGTCGCTAACCTTTATTTTCATCGGTGAGTAACCAGTAAATGCCGTTAAATTTTAAGCGACAATAATAATAACGAATTTCTATTTTTTTCATGATAACTTTTTATGAAATTTGAATTTCAATATAGGTTTCGTACGTCTTATTAATATTTTTTTTCTAAATTATTACATATGATATTATAATACAATTACTAGTCTTTTAGTTTTCGGAACGGATCGCGAATGGCTTTTGTTTTGTCCAAGTCTTGGTTGTACAATGTTCTAGAGTACAACTGGTTAAACCAATGTCGACTGATTTATATTTTTTCCACAGTGTTTTGTCAGTTTTGTGTCTTGACTAATTTCCAGTGAACATTTCATTTCTTGATAAATTTATTATTCTCGATCAGAAATACAGCCCTAAATATTGCAAAAGGGGCAAGGAATCTGCACTTTATTCTCGGCTGATACTCAGCAAACAAAGCATGTATGTAGTTAGGTAAGTAGTTAGGCTTGAGGGACAGGTAAACAGAGAAACAGGGGAACGAGGAAGAAAAAATAAAAGAATTATCCTGCTGGGGTAAATATAGAAAACTAAAAAAAAATATCTTCAAAATGAATCAGATTGCACAGTTTGTCCGACCTTACCTGCCTTTCCTATTCAAATGGAGCTATGGTTATTAATGTTTTATTTTCTGTCAAACAGCTATCACTGGAAATCAAGTTATTATTGGAGGGATTAGTGCGTCCAGTCATAAGCATCCTCAGCCCCAACCAAGCCGCTTCCTCCATCTTAAAGCTCTTGGCAGCAAAGAAGATAAAATTCAGCAAAAGACTACCAACAAACACCGCCATGTTTTTCATCCGACACCACAGGAATCCCACTTCGAGGCTCCGGTCAAGAAGTCGCTTACCACTGCAAATTCAATCATACAAAAAATCTTAGGCAAAAGAATCCGAGTTAGGAATAGAATCATACAAAAAATCTTAGGCAAAAGAATCCGAGTTAGGAATAGAGTCAAAGATTCTCTCGTAAAAAGAGTGCTAAAGCGAAATGGCATCAAAGTCCAACCAATCCAAACCAAAAGTGGTTCTGGGAAAGGACTAGAGCTGAGTGATGATTTTCTCGCTGGAAGCGTAAAGCAGTCAAATGCGATCGAAAGTGCGCTGTCATTTCAAAGAGGTGAAACAGTATCAGCGTTTCGTGAAATTCCTCGTCCTGTTGAAGAAAAAAGTAAGAGGACAAACCAAAATGGCGGACGCGCTACAAAAAGTACTATTGAGATACTGTCGGAGAAGACAAACCCGGAGGAGGGGACGGAAGCTGCAAGGTTCAGGTCTGAGGCTGAAGACAAACTGCCGGAAACATCATTCGATGTAAATGAAAATCAAGAGAGTAAAAACGAAGACTCGGTGTTTAGACGTACGATGCCAAAAATGATTAAAGAGAAAGAAGCGTCGAGAGCAAGAGAAAAAAGATCGTTTCAAGACGAAAGGGGAGACACTATAAACAGGGAATTCTACACCAATGGCAGGGAAGATAACAATGCTAGAAGTGCAGCGAATTATGAGTTGGAAGAAGGCTGGGAAATTCCAGGAAAGAAAAAACGTGTAAAAGATGACGAGACAACAATTCTTAAACATCTTCTTCGTCAAGATTCTATGGCATTCGGTACTTTACAAGAAAACAAAGAAGAGCAAAACACTATCAACGAAATTGAAAAGCTTTCGAGCCAAAGCTCATCGCTTCCAAAGAACCTCCACCTTCCATATATGTCTGGACCATTGGATGACATGGGTTTGGACTTCTCAAAAATGGATGTGTCGGTTGGAAAACTTGATTCATCGGAAAATAATGATTTCAACGAAGGTGGCAAAGAAATTCTTCTCAAAAGGACCTCGGTGCAGGCTACAGGAGCTCAGCATGACTGGGAAACCCGAAACAGAAATGAAATCCCGAGGCACCACATTGATAAACCACGTGACCAAACTTTCTCCGTCCTGGAGGAACCCGAAGAATTCGAGCACTTCCCGAAGTATACTCGGTTTCCGTCCTTTTATCGAGCGCCAGAACTTCGGCCAATCGAGATGGGAGAATTTGACAGGGTTGGTCGCTTGCCCCCGATTGCTCCGGCGATTCTTACCCGAGAGGATTTAGCCGCTCGTGAGCCGATTCCTTCCCGAGAGGCTGAACCCGAAGATGAACCGCCACCAGTGTCGGAGTATATTGAAGCCGACGAACCAGCCCCGATACCTGATTTACCATCCCTACGAGAAATCCCTCCCATATCAGAAATACGTGAACCAGAACCCAAGGACTTGAATCCCAAAGATACATTTGGTAGTAAAGGTTAACTCTACTGTGCCATAAAGATTTTCATCGAAAAGAAGGTAGTTTCCGAGGTTTCCTATTTGCATTGGTAATCTTTGTTTAAACAACGGGCAGGACATTTGGAAATTAGGGGAGACTGTGGTTGTTAACTGTGGCAAAACTGTCAAAATATCAAGAATTTCCAAATTAATGACAATTATATATTTTATTCATATCTGATAAAAATGTTGATTCCAAAGTGAAATCTATCAAAAAAAGATTCTTTAAAAATAAGTTAAAATATCATTGAAAAAAATCACTGAATTGAGTGTTTAATAGTTTGAAAATTACTGAGAAACGAGAGCTTAAAACTTGGCATGGCGAAGTTTCATAGTGGTAGTCATCAGATGATTTTTAAGGGTATATGCAGAGCTCAACTAAACTGCAAATCTTTTCGCCGGAAAAAACATTTCTTGTGCCAGACCAGCTGGTGAAAAAAAAACAAAAAACAATTAGATAGCAGGAGCTAGCTAATTTAATTTAATTTAATTTACAGCTTTTATCACGCATTTTGCTACGCCTCAATGCGTTTACAATGTATATAATAATAAAACTACAATAATAACGATAAAATATAATATATACTAATATAACTAGACTAAATTATTAATAATACTAATGATCTAAAAACGGATAAATTAATATGAGGCTGATATATGACAATGAAGATAAAAGATAAAAATCAAGTAACAACTAATATAACATAATGAGATAGTATAGCCTATATATTGTAAGGACGTGATGGATCAATTTTAATTTTAATTTTAATTTTAATTTTAAAAAAGCTTCCTTGAAAAGATATGTTTTAGCTAAAGATATGAACTGTTTAACAGTTTCAGCTATACCCTCCATATCTCCCTCTACGTTTCTCTTTTTTCGTTGGCTTGACTTCGTTAATTAATTCCCATCCATTATCAGTATAACATGTACTAGTCCAGAACTGGAACTGCACTTTTCTCACTAACTTATTAATTTATATCGCAAGAATAAAAGCTATACAAGGAAAACAGCGCGCGCATGCACACGAAATACGAAGAATACTGAGAAAATATATTCACTAATTGTCATTTCGCCTACTGTGAATATACTTAAAGTTAGTTGCCCATACCTGAACTCTCTTTATTAAGAGTTTAGGAAGCACGGGTGGCGTGCGCTACTGATGGTATCGCCTCTCACGACCCGGCCGCGGGTTCGAGTCCCGCCCCCGCCCGGCCCGAGTAGAGTATGAGTAGAGTTGTTTGTTTGTTCTCTCCTGTACATGTGCCCTGAGGGTTTTTAAAAATCAACTCCCAAATTCTATTTTGATCCTGGGCTTCATAGTAACTTGAGCTTAGCTCTATTGTGAGTCCCTTTGCGGTACAGCAAGCAAAGCTAGACTTTTCCGCACTCCTTTCCCCAGCCTTCTTTACCATATATATTTCTACACAGGAATCACAATTGCGTTCTGGAGAATAAATATAAAGTGGCCTGCGGAGGAGGCTAAGCCGGAGTTTAATGAATATAAATCTATTACCGTTGGCGTACTGCTCCATCACCGATCAAGGAATTCAGTTCTCAATAGCTTTCTCCACAGGCTTTTTACATTACGTTGCAAGTTGCAGAGCGAATGTTGCTGCGCGCAACAAATTTTCTTTGTTACAGAGAGCAGAAAGAGCTTCTACTTCTGCAACAAAGTCGCGCAGCCAAATTTTGTTGCGCGCGGGGTGGTAATACGAGCAACATTCACTCTGCAACTTTCAACGCAACAATGTTACGCGACAAGTTAGACGATTTTGTTGCTCGTGTTTCTGCGCATTTAGCTAACCAGAGAGGTTCGTGGTCACCTCCGGCCCTGAGCTAACTTTGCTTACACCGCATCAGTCAACTATCCTGGATTCAGTATGATTGTTGCACGGTTCCCATCACACGCCACCCTGGATCTAGAGTCGAACGCATATTATAGTTCCGCCCCTACGGCTCAATTAAGAGTCGATCTTTACTGAGGTATCTGTTCTAACTCAGTCGGATCGTTGTAATAAATTGATGGAGGTAAGCGAATAAGCGAAAACACGTGAAAACGTGCCGGGTATCAAGGGTGATGTAACGGGTTCGATTCCTGGACTCGGCATCACGTGTGTAGAGTTTGCTAGGTTTCTCCCTTGATTCGAGGGTTTTCTCCGGGTTCTCCGATTTCCGGCCCCCTCCAAAAACCCAGGTTAGCCTTGCCCTGAACCAGCACAGAGATGGTTTCATAACCCGAGTATCAGGCTTGATACTCAGGTAAGTGGTTTCAGGATATCAATGAAATTTGAAGGTTTTTGGAGATTGGGGTGAAGAGTTTTAAATTCGGCAGAAACAAAAAAGCGCTCGGTAACGTATATATCAAGAACATTACCTCTTTACATCTTTAGTGCTGCAGGCAATCGATGTTGCGAGCCATGCCACACGTTGCAATTTGTTGCACGCAATGCTGCTGAAGTAGAAAACGATCCTACTTCAGCAACATTGCCTGCAATATTGCGCGCAATGTTGCACCGTGTGTGCGAACCTTAAGGGTACTAGGACGAAGCCGTTGTGTAAGTTAGAACAATAAATCTACATATTAATTCAGTCAATTTGTCCTTTTATTACTAGTTTTATAAAATTTTTGTTCATCTAACGAAAACGTTTATTCCAATACGAGATATTCCAAAAGGGATACTTATAAAAAGGGTTTAGATTATCATTAGAAATCATTAACTTTTTTTAGAAAAAGGGAAATAAAGTTGACTCTCTTCTCAGTCTCTTCGTGTGAGTTATACTTTTACTGAGTGCGAGTGAGAGCGCCGGCGCCAAGTCCATAACCAAAGCCCTTGGGTCCAAAGTTCTTTCCATAGCAACCTGTGAGCCATAACAGGAAAAAAGTGTAAGAATTCGAAATAGATATTGATTTTGGCATTGCTCTACTTGCTACACCTATTTACATAATTACGTAATTGCATTTTTCACGGTTATTAAAAATAGATATCGCAAAATGAAGCCCGGCTTGAAGGATCGAAATGCGGACAAAACTTTGTAAAAAAGGCTTCGGTTACAAGGAAAAGAAGATCAATATCAGTCAAAAAAACATAGTTTTTTTTCACGAATTCACCATTTCCCTAATTACGTCTTGATACCACTACCACTAGAATCATCATATTCAGATTCCTTTGGAAGTCGCAAGATAATGGTGTTAACTAGGCCAATAAAAGGAACTAGAAGCTAAGTGGTATCAAGGGTAATAAGGGGAATCGAGAATTAGAAACAACAAGACAAGAAAACATTGTTGCAGCATATTAACATGTGTTTTGGGCTTGGCTTGTCCGCATCTCAATCCCATAATGCATCATTGTGACGTCATACGTGGAAAGCGCTATAGCATTACCATCGCACCCGAGTCATGTTTCCCAAACTCTGACCTGCAAATTTGATTGACGGAAGCCAAAAACCCAGACGTCTCGAATCATAGCTAGATGACGAGTGTAATTATAATAGATATATAAACAGCTCGCTTCATTCATTCTCTAAAGACGTTGAGGGGGAGGGGAGGGGCCGGGGATTTCGCTCTTTATATTAGGCTGTTAATTTTTTTTTTTTAACAGCCTAATATAAAGAGCGAAATCCCCGGCCCCTCCCCCCCTAAACGTCTTTTGTTACTAGAATATTAAAGACAGATGCGTCGCCACCGATATTTCCAAAAATGCTAGAGGTTAGCTTATATATCACTCACCGGGGCAATAGATCTCGTTATCGTGGTCTTTTACAGTCGTTGAATCCAAACCTTTCTTACAATCCTTACACGTAAAACAACCTTGCTTGTGCCAGCTCTGAAACCCATTCATTCAACACAAAATTAAAATAAGACAACAAGATAGTAATTTGTCACCAAAACAGTTGTCCAGGCCGAGACCCGAATTGATTGTTTAAGGGTGGGTGGGTCTTGGTGTTCTCAGTGAAAGTTGTAGCGAAATGCACTACCCAAGCCACAGCTTATATTCAATTTAAGGAATTTTTACATCGTTTCGTACTCCTATGAATCGAGAGAGTATGAAGTAAGAGAGCACATCTCCCATACATAGGTCTATCCACATGAAACTTATTTGAAAATCTATTTTTAGCTGCGCACGCAGCCGGAACTGAATCAGGAATCCCATGATGAAATATTTCAAGCTGCGTGCGCAGCTAAAAATAGCTGCTCGCGGAGCTAAAAATAGATTTTCAAATAATTATTAGAGGGCACGGAGATGTACTCTCTTACTTGATACTCTCTTGTATGAACTGAACAGCGTTATTAAATCTTAAATCTTGCACGGTAGCGAGGACGTTCTAAAGTGCCGCAGGGGCAGATCCAGAAATCTGAGAAAAAGCGGCTGAAACCAGAGGAAGTCTGGGGGCATGCTCTCAAAGAAATTCTTAAATATGGCTTCCAGAACTGCTATTCCCTGCATCCCCTCCCCCCCCCCCCAATCCGTCACTGTTGCGTCTTTATTAATTACAAACCTTTCCACCAGACACTATCTTTTCAGCCTCGTACACAGCTTTACCACAACGTGGACAGGCATTTCTACCGCCATATGCAGATGAAGGCATAGGGCCAGTCTTAGGTTTTGTGTCGGCAACTTCCCCTGTGCCCCCAGTATCCATGCTAAGGGTGCCAGCTCCACCACCATAGCCGTAACCCTTAGGACCAAAGCATTTACCATAACAGCTTTTGCAAAAGATATTGCCTACATAGGACATAAAATTCCTTGTTAGAAAAACCAGGAAAATCTTTGTGAAAGTCTGACGGAACGATATGGACAAAGTGGAAATTTGTGCACACCCTCTCCCCCTCTCACTGGGGGAGAGAGTACTAGTTTTCATAATCATTACTGACGCAAATCTCCGATAAGTGGATAGATGCATGGATGGGTGGCTGGCTGGATGGATGGGTGGGTGGAAGGTGGATGGATGGATGGGTGGGTGGATGGATGGATGGATGGATGGGTTGATGGATGAATGAATGGATTGATGGATGGGTGGATGGGTGGATGGGTGGATGGGTGGATTGATGGATGGGTGGATGGGTGGATGGGTAGATGGGTGGATGGATGGGTTGATGGATGAATGGATGGATTGATGGATGGATGAATGGGTGGATGGGTGGATAATTGAATAGATGACTGGTCATGGATAGTTGAAAGGATAAAAAGTTATAGGCTGCCCTCCCAAGCTTTATATAATGTTTCTTTTACCATCTTTTTCAGAGAGTGTTGTGCTATCCAAACGCTTGTTGCATTTTTGACACAAAAAGCATTTTTTGTGCCATAGTTTACCAGCACCTATCTGTTCCTCTGCCTTGTACACAGCATCTCCACATTTTGGACAAACGTTTCTGGGCATTTTGAAGTTACTAAAAAGTGAAAATGAAATGAAAAATTAACTCAATATATTTAAACTAAAAAACTAGTATACAACAATGTGGTTTGATCTTTATATCTCATACTTTTTGTGCAAAAAGGGTGCAGTAAGCTTCCAATGAAAGGTTCAAGAATAATGATGTTATATAGAGTACAAATCAATTATTAGCATATAATATTCCAATCATGTCTTTATTGATGAATTCTCGGTCTCCCGGGGTGTAACACTCATTAATCATAATAGTGAATATATATGTATATAGAACCTCTTGCAGCACTTTGGAATGCAGCTCAATTTGGAGGACAAAACAATAGATTACAATTCTCAGGAGATTGAAATTCTTTTGTTTTATCCTCCAAATTGAGCTGTTTGACATCACATGCAAGGGGGTCTATATCCCAATAAATTAGTTATTTATCTAAACATTACAAAACACTTCTATATAACTATAATAACACTGTGTATGTCTGTGAACCCTGTTTTTTCAGGTGTTATTCATTTCCTTTGTTCATTTTTTGGGAAATCTCTGCAATCTTTAGTTTAAAAATGAATGAACAAAATATACTAACAGTGACTGACAATAAATTTATTATGTTAAGCCAAAACAATAACTGAGAGTTTATAAAATACAAGGAATTGGAGATCAGCACCTTAAAAAGTTCAAGAGGGGCTATTAATATATTGAAACATATCACAGATATGTATGAACAAGCTTGTTTATAAATTAAGACTTTAAGCTTAGTTTATATTAGCAAAAAGTTGGGGCATATGGCACCCTGCCCCTTCCTTTTTGCATACCATGGAACAATTAACAGCTGTGCCTTTGTCTAGCATGATAAGGTTTTGGAAAGCCATGACAGACATGAATGGAATGTGGATGTAAGAAATAAGCTATTATAACAACAGAAACCATCAATAAATTTTGGTTCAGTTGACCAGTTTGTTCATTTATGGTCATCAAATGGGGTTTATTATCATACGATGACAGATGACACAAATATGCATCCAGCTTGCCCCAGCTTAGCCATAAGCAGGCTTTTGACTATCAAAACATGCATAAACCTATTGAAAAGACTTCATAAAAATCTATTGAAAATCGTAACATTTTGAAAATCAATTAAATTTATCAAAAAAGATAATTTTATAGATCACTTCACTCTACTGATAACATTAATATAATTATTTACGCTAATTAGCAAATGCCAAAATGATAAATAAATTTTTGAAATTGAAAAGAAAAAATAATATCAAAGTCTATAAAATATGTACAATTGAACTAGATTTTACTTCAAAATATAAATTTCATTATGATAATGATGACTAGACTATGGGTAATTAACATTATAAGTGTTTTCTAGTCTACGGATGTTAGATGCATGTTGTAATTTTACTTTATTCCTTAGCATAAATTCTTGATATTTTCAAGAATTTTAAATACTATCTGTTCTAACAGTAAGATTTCATTTATGTCCCAACTAGTAAAATGAGTTATCAACTAAATCAATATTTTTTGTAAGTAAGTTATTAATATTCGAGAAACGGGTAAAGAAATATCGCAGCGAATCGAAAGCGAATAACTCTAGGAAAAATATAATGTTTTTCTCGTTATATAATCCTTGTTAAAACTCTTTCGAAATTATTGAGACTATTTAAACAATGTGTGCTCTTTTGCAGCCGTTTCAGTGCGATTAAAATCACGCATCATCCACAGAAAATAGATAGCTTTAGCCATGTCTGAAAGCTTTCTTTACACAAGTAAAGAACAACATAAACAGCAATAATAATCTGTGGTCTAAGAGCAAAATTTAATGATTCTTGTTAAAAGCACCAACTCAAATCACTACCTCGAAGGTGAATTCATACGTGAACGCCCTCCTGTGAATTCAGTCTTGTACACATCTTCTACTGTACTTAATTCTAGAGCGTAGATGATTTTAAAGTAGTGGTAACTTCGACTGAATTTCAAGCTTAATACATAAATATTACCTCAGGAAGAAGCGTTCTAATGAAGAAATAGATGTCTGCTTGCGATGAGAAGTCTTTCACATGGGATAATTAATTATTACCCAACTAAAAAGCTAATCACAGGTCCCCTCAGCGATGTACCTCAAGCGTGGAAATGACTGTAAACGTAAGAGAAAACAAAAGTTAATAAATATACATGAGGAAGTGAAATATTACGAATGAATTATATTAAGAAGTCACGCAACGCTAACAAAACTATTTTGAAACTCTGCTAAAAGCACAGAAAAAATTGAAAAGTATTTCAACATTCTTCATAATTCTAGTAAAGGATATAAAAGAGAAAAATGGGTGAAAGGGAAAGAAATATGAAAGGTCAGAGGAAATGTTTTGAAGCTCTAGGGCGGCGCCTTCAGTTCACAAGAATGATTGGTATGCATCAATTGTTCTGACTAACGCAATCTCGATAACCTGCAGTTACGGGCAAGCTCAGTCACTGCTCATGGAATACTTTAGAACAAAAGAGAAATCTCCTTTGCTTTACCAAAGAAAAATTAGTATCTTATGGTAAAATCACATCAAAGATATATAATAACAAATAACTCTCGCATTATTTTTAGTTTTTAATGAGACTATAGTCGTGGGCAAGATTTGCGTCCAGAATTTTCCTGTCCTGCGTCAGAAGTTAATAACTTATGTTCTGCTTGCATAACTGGTTTTAAATGCTTGGCCCCTGCTTGCTCACTGAATAAGATACTTCGTTTGTTTTTGACAAGCAATCATATCAAGTGTTTCACTTCGCTCCAAAAATGCAAATGCACAGTCAACGTACTTTTTCTTCTTTCACTTCTTGTTTTTCTTCTTGGAACTTTTTTCTTTCCTCCTGTTGTTATTTTTGTTGTTGTTGTTGTTGCCGTCATTGTAGCTGCTATTGTTGTTCTTGTTAATTTTAACTAACTTTTAATTAACTTCTTAATTCATTTTCTTCTTCAGTAATTTTTTCTCTCTTCTTTTTCTTTACTCTTTCTGTTTCTTCTTCTTGTGGCACTTTATCATCATCTTCTCCTTCATTTTCTTCATGTTCCGTTTTCTTCTCGTCTCAATTCCCTATAATATTCAGTTCTCTCCTTTTCGCGTTTTGTCACAACACATCCAAAAACTAACGACTTATTACATGTAATGAAGGAAAGGATAAATTTAATTGTATGAAATTATATCAACAGAATAGATAATATTGAGATAATAGGATTCTTATCACCAACGTTCAGGTTCCTATGAAACTCAGCAAACACTTTTTACAAATGTTTACAGCTTCTAGAATATATTATTAATAGTTAAGAGCGATGAGTTGACTGGTGATTGCAAGACTTGAACTGAAAGGGAGAAGAGGAGTGACGACACGAGTCAGCTGAAAATGAAGTTCTGAAGTGAATATTTTCACAAGAGACGCCAACAATCTCGTATAATGATTGGGTATGTAGATCTATCCATTCTGATAACGATATGAATTGACTTTATAAAGCAAATTCATGTCCTAAACTATATAGTGCATTACATCTAGAGGCCGTGTACATGAAGGTAACTCTTTTCTTTGGTGTTCCTTGGAAACAAAAACAAAAGAGGTTTTGCTACCTCGATGTGAACTCCTAGTCCTTGGGTTTTGATAGGCCCCACATCTTTTTTGAAAAAAGAATCCTTGCCTTCGACGCAAGAATTAAACTAACTAACGGAAAGGTTCCTTTATGAATATGGCATTATCACGAATAAAGAGTTGTTCCATACAACAATGAATGGAGCGAGGGAGGAAGGAACAAAGAAAGTAAAGAAGAAAGCAAGAAAAAAGAAAAGAAGAAACGAAAGCAGCGAAGGAAGAAGAAGAAGATAGAGAGGAAGGAAGGAAGGAAGGGAGGATGAAAACGAAGGAAGAATGGATGCAAGGAAAGAAACATGAAAGAAAAAATGTAATTGTATGAAACCTCAGTGTTAAACTAATTCGCCCAAAATTGGACTCGAGGGAAAAAATCAATAAAGATGTAATCTGGCGATAATCTTGCAAAGATTTTGTACTTAAGATTCTCGAAACTTATTTATCTTGTTTGGTTAAATATTGTGACAAGCTGAGTTAATTGCCTTAAGATTTAACGCCGATAGACGTTGCTTAGAAAATGCATCGCTGGCGCATTCAGGCTTTTTGACATTCTTGCAAAACATTTTCTCGTGTTGACAGGTTTATTTTGAGGCCCACTTTTGCCTTGTTGTGCTACATTCTGCTGCAAACAAACAACCAGGTCAAGACTTCTATAACCCGAACAGAAACACATCGTTCATCTGTAATGAAGACAACAAACGACTACGCTCTACTTACAAATGCCTTCAGCGTTCAAACAACCGCTGATTTCTTCGCATGCGCACAGAGCTGCTTAGGAGACAGTCAGTGTATGTCAGTCAACTTCCACAGGTTTCCCGATAATGGTCTTTGTGAGATGAGCAAAGATTACATTGATGGTCAGATGGAGGAATGCACTCGTTTGTACTATAGAAAAGGATCTGTTTTTGGACAGCTTGTTAATGTGTCGGTAAGTGGGTGCATGGTACGTTGAATGGAAATACAATGAAGTATATGCCCTTAAGTAGATTCCTATTTCATATTCATGTTTAAAACCTATGCAGCCATGCAGCCATGTATAGGCGGAAAGGGCTAGACTGCTAGCAGTCTTGAATACAACAAACAAACAAACGAAAACATAAAACAAACAAACAAATCTTGGAAAGCAACAAGCGAAGAATTGAAAAAAAAGAGAGACATGGTGATACTGAATAACCAATAATTTTTTAACTAAAATTATCCAAGTTGATCCAACATGGAGGCCATGGCATCACTACTTTAACTCAGTCAAACAACAAAAAAAGGCTATAAAATTCCATTGGTTTGTAATAAGATAACAATTGGACGATTAATCTCATGAAAAATAATTAAATTTCAGGATCCAGTTTTTCCACCTGAAATCGAAAAGCCCGTTCTCAAAGGTAAGGTACTGTGGCCTAGTGATAAATTATGGATCCCTGATATTTTGTTGGCAGTAGGAAGTTAAGCTATATATGTTGACTTTCTATAGGTAACATCCACCCCTCTGGCATAGTCCTACGCCTGGATTCTCCATAGTACTTTCTTTGCCCCACTGTTGTGTCAACAAACTCGAATGCCTTAAAAATCTTTTCTATCTTCTTTCGGAACGAAATGTTTTTGTTCGAGTTATATTTCTCTCAAGTATCCATGAAGAGCTAGGCGCGTACTTACTAATTTGTGCACGTCTAACGCTAGAGTCTTTGAAAAGACTTACGGTATAAATATTCGTTGTGCATTTTCCTTGCATTTACTTGGTAAACTTGTATATTCGTTTATTTTTCTTTGTTGTTAGAATATGTCTTCACTACACTCGGAGCCTCAGGACGCTTTGGCCCTACAGATACCACTGAATACGATGGAACACTTTTGGCGGGAAACGTTAAATTAAATGACGGAATTCAGCTTTGGACTGTGCCTCAAACCGGAAACTACATCATAGAAGCATTTGGCGCTTCCGGTGCGAACGGGACGTGTTTGGGAGAAGGGAACTGTACCGGGAAGGAGTGGAGACTAGGGGGTCTGGGAGCTGTCATGAAAGGAACATTTAATTTGAAGAAAGGGACTAAGCTTAAAATACTGGTTGGACAAGAAGGGTCACGAACTGTGAGCTCTGGAAGAAGACCCGGGGGAGGAGGGGGTGGGACATTTGTTGTTCGTAATGATAACACATTGCTAATTATAGCCGGAGGGGGAGGGGGAGGTGCACAACCCAAGTCGGTAAGTTGTCTTGACGGTGGTCCAGGGTTAGTGGGTGAAGATGGAGGAGTGTGTGGAGGTTCAGGTGGTAGTGGGGGTCTTCAATGTGATGAGATGGAAAATTCAGGGGCTACTCTTGCTGGCGGTTCTGGGGCAGGGTTCAACACAGATGGCCTAGGTTTCCGGGCCTTCAAACCTGGTAGCTTTAGTTTCATCAATGGGGGTAAGGGAGGGGTAGGACCCTTTTCCGACGTACAGGGCGGGTTTGGTGGAGGAGGGTTTGGTTTACAAAATCCCGGAGGGGGCGGAGGCTACTCGGGAGGAGGAATGATGGGAACGTCTGATACCGGGAAAGGTGGGGGAGGAGGGTCGTATAATAACGGCACTAACCCATCTAACCAAGAGGGGGCTAACAAAGGACATGGGAAGGTCATTATTACTTACCAATAAGGGGTACTTAAGGGGTACTTAATGAATAACCCTTTTAACATAAGTCCTGCATGTACAAAATTTGAATGTTAAATAAAAGAACTAAAAGTCCCACAATAAAAATTCTCGCTCTCTGAGTTTCTGTGTGTTTTTTGAGTCGATAGAAAAGAATCCTTAGGAATTCTAAAGGCATAATTATTATCTGTTTTACTATATTTATGTATGCATGTATGTAGGTATCGAAACCCAATCAGAATGTAGGAAAACCGATGTGTATTCAGCGTTAATCCATTGTTCCTCCCCACATCCGGCATTGCAGCCTAGGTGTATTTTCAATGGTGAGGAATTAGCCTGCGTAGCGGCGCATTTTGTTTTTTTTGGGGGAGGGAGACTGGGCCAAAACCCCAAAAATGGGCCGCTACGCAGGCTAGTGAGGAATAAGATAGTTATACAATGCTTTCTCGTGGCAAACCATGGAATATCCCACTTGCCACTTGTATTTTCTTCGGTATACTCATTCGCCTGAACGCTCGTATGTATACTAGAAACTGATACATGCAAATACCTGGTGGGATATTCCATGGTATGCCACGAGAAGACAATGTATAACTAGTAACTAGTGTACACAAGAACAAGTTAGAGACAGAGAGTAAATAGGATTCTTGCCACCAAAGACTGGTTGCTCCAGGGAACTCGGTCAATCGTTTAATGACTAAATCAGATCTTTATTAGTATTTGGACCCAGCTCGGACGACGCAAAAGATATTAAGCCCTGAGACGATAATGATGACATCGAGAATAGAAGAAGTTGTATCCGTGTAAAGGAAGTGTTAAAATTTTGAAGAATCCGTACGGGTATTCGTGAGTCGTAAGTATAGCATTCATACAATTATTGATAGAAAAGCAAATGTTTTATTTCATTTCTCACCTGACTTTGCTTGGTTTACTGTTGTAATCTCATGCGAAGACATGACAATGCCGTGGTCATAGGCAAGTTGAATAATTTGAAAACAAAACAAAAATTATCCTTGAGATCGCTGAGAGAAAAAGAGCTGGGAGAAGATGAAGAGAAGTTTGTGTTTGGAAACTCTGTCGAGGCCCGAAAAAAAATTGATAAAAACATAAGAAAATTAACAACACATGTAGAAACTTGGAGAGAAAAAGAAATATATACTCTCCCTCTCTGTTTCTTTTTCTTTTTCTCTTTCTGTTTGACTGTCTTTCTGACTGCCTGTCTGTTCGTGCTTTTCTTAATTATACACTTCCTCCATGCTCTGGCTGCGTTTGCAGTCATGAGAGCTTGTCGTAAGTAGTAAAACGTGCTACTTTTTGAGTATCGTTTCCCCTCGGTGTATCGTTCCTGCGTTTTGGGCGAGTAATCAAGAAATATTCATACAGTAAATATAAATTAAAACTTGTCAAATTTGTTGTCATGACAACTGTACATCTTCTTGAATTTTTTCAGATCAGTAGCTGTTGGTTTACCTTTCACGCAGAAACCATGTCAGTGTTCATCATTATCTTGATCACACAAGCAACTGTTTCACTTGCAATTGGAAATCCTTGTTCATACGAGGAAAATTTCACTCGCTCATCAGCTATAAGAACAACAGCCAACCACATGCTAAGCGGATTCACCTTTAGGAGTCAGCGGGTTTATGACATTTTGAGATGCGCACAGGCATGTCTTGCTGATAATCGTTGCTTGTCCTTCAACTTTGGGGATGGGATAGATGGGGAGTGTCAGCTGAACAACCACACTGCCGTCGCACAAGACGACTCTTTTCATTATTCTAAACGCTTTACATATGGTGAGATGCAAAATGTAAGTGTGATTGCCTGTGTTTTTTGACATGAACTGTATGGTCAATTATTTTCAATCGCTCGTATCAAGTCAGATTTATTGTGATATGCAAGAAATTCGATGATTGTTTTTACTTTTTTCTCTAATTTAGCAGCAACGTTCGACCAATCAAGCCTCAGGTATAGTGAACAGAAAAATATATTTTAAAATGTATCTCTTCAATACTCCAGTTTCACATTCGATGGAAACCGCTGTTTTTGAAGACCACAGACTCATTTGTACAGGCTTAGCCTCGCTTATAAGTCAGCTATTCAATGACATCATTAAAAGTCCGTGGGATTTCAAAACATTGGTATTGTTCAACTTACACATTCTTTACATTACGGTTGACTTATGCAAATCATTAGCAACAGCCAACTGTAATGTAAAGAATGTGCAAGTTGAATAATACCAATCCCATCGGTTTCCATCGAATGTGAAACTGGAGTATTATCCGATTCATTCATTCACCCATCCATCCATTTATCCACCCATCCATCCATCCATCCATCCATCCATCCATCCATCCATCCATCCATCCATCCATCCATCCATCCATCCATCCATCCATCCATCCATCCATCCATCCATCCATCCATCCATCCATCCATCCATCCATCCATCCATCCATCCATCCATCCATCCATCCATCCATCCATCCATCCATCCATCCATCCATCCATCCATCCATCCATCCATCCATCCATCCATCCATCCATCCATCCATCCATCCATCCATCCATCCATCCATCCATCCATCCATCCATCCATCCATCCATCCATCCATCCATCCATCCATCCATCCATCCATCCATCCATCCATCCATCCATCCATCCATCCATCCACCAGCTATCCACCCCTTCCTCCGTCGTTCCACCCTTCCATTCCTGCCTGCCTGTCTTCCCTCATTCATTCATTCGCGCCTTTCATCTATCCAAAAGATTGTGAGTTCGTCTTCACAACCCTGGGAGCCAAGGGCAGAAGTGGTCCAATGGACACACATAACTACAATGGAACTAACCTGGAAGGATCTGTTATTCTTGATGAGGGAAAGCAGTTGTGGAGGGTTCCGAAGACAGCTATATACTCCATCGAAGCCTATGGAGCATCAGGTGCTAAAGGTACCTGTAGGAATGATTCAGAAGTGTGTCACCAAGGAGGACTAGGAGCCAGGATTATCGGATCATTTCACTTAATTAAAAACAAGATGCTTACGATCCTTGTAGGACAGCAAGGTCAACTGGACAGCCAAATTGGAGGTTCTGCTGGGGGAGGAGGGGGTGGAGGGAGTTTTGTCGTAAATACTGAGCAGCAGCTGCCTTTGTTAGTTGCCGGTGGGGGAGGGGGAGGGGGAAAACCTTTAAAGGGGCTCCAAGATGGCGACCCAGGCCAGCAAATGGAAAACGGCAGTAAGTGTGGAGGTTTTGACGGAAATGGTGGGAAATTTTGCAACAGTTCGGGTGCAGAGATACATATAACACAGCTTCACGCAGGATCAGGAGCTGGTTTCAATGGAGATGGTTTAGGTTTCCCTTCTTTTTGTGCCGTCGCACAGAGCTTTAATAAAGGCGGCTTAGGGGGTGAAGGACCATCACCTGAAGGTGTAGGGGGATTCGGTGGGGGAGGGTATGGGATGGAACAAGGAGGTGGCGGTGGGGGGTATAGTGGGGGAGGTATTGTTGGTGGTCCCAAAGAGGGTACCGCAGGGGGAGGAGGCTCATACAACTCGGGATCTTCACAAGAAAATAAAGCTAGGATCAACTATGGGGATGGTAGAGTAATAATCACGATACTTCAGCGAAATAAAATGTAATCAGGAGGACACACTCTAAATTAGCATCCAAGAAGTGGAGTTAGAGTGCTTTTCACCTTTTTTTTTTTCTCCGTTCCTGAAATTTCAACACTTTGGTCGAATTTCTTTTTTTATTGGCGAAAGCCACGAATACAGACGTCTCGAATTGAGGTTTCAGAAACTTGAAAGGCGCTCTAATGAGTCTACAATTAATATTAAAGTTTTTGCCATACGTAGGGAAAGCTGAGTTTAAAATTTGCTGAGTAAAATATATATAACTATGGGTTAACGAAAACACAAGCAATAAGCGATATTCGATGATTATCATATGTAATATTTTCAAACACTTGACATGATGAATGATCATACGATGTAAATTAACGGTTCATTGACAAACACTTATATCAAATCACACGTATTTTCGCGCGCTGTCATTGGTTCAAATGCGTCACGTGGAGGTCAGGCGATATCCCCCGACCGACTCGTCCGACATCATGAATTCGTGTCCGTACGTCCTGTAAAAGAAAATATGTAAAAAATGGGAGAGAAAAAACACGGAAAACAAAGAACCTCGGTTTTTACGAGCAAGCAAGAGTTAAATACAAAGACTGGTTGAGAAAAATTCGGCCACAAACCTGAAATAATCAACAAAATATGTTGTAAATGTCTTCAATGGTGAACATCTATCATTTTTGTAACAGTGTCGTGAATGAAGTTTTTGGTTTGTTTTCCAAATCCCGTTTTTATAAAATGATAAAACTGACAAACAATTCTACAGCTAATTTCAAACAATAGATAGAAACCGCTTTCATTTACCAAAATGATATTTTTTAAGGTTATATCCAGCTTGGAGAGGAGAGAGAAATATGTTTTGAAAACTCTGGTGAGTTTTCTTATTCCTATAGTTTCATTCCATCAATCTCGTGTCCACTCGGTATAGAATAAGAACGACTCTCTTCGTGGCAAAGAAAGAGGATGGAAAAACAAAGTCCAAAACCTTTGCATGGGCTTCCTGTGGTTAGTTACCAATCTACCCCCTTCCTGACAAGGAACGCCTGATGATAATCAAACAGAGCTACAAAATTCAGAAGAAAATGAAGAAAATGAAGAAAGTTGTTAAATTTTGAAGCTGAAAAATAAAATATGACCAACTTATTGGCCAAAGAAATCCTCCAGAAAGAAGAAATGATACTGAAAGAAACGAAAGCTAAGTTACTTGAGCAATTAAATCGATTAAAGGTGAGTTTTGGTGTAAAACTTGACCAAGATTTTTCAAACTTTTTTTCATTTGTTTGATTCTTAATTTTTGAGGCACTAGAGTACAAAATGAACCTTTGAAAAAGAACTGTGCAATAGAAAAAAAAAGTATTTTGCACTATTCAGTGGGGTTTATTTTTTCATGTCCTTTTTTATGTGCTTTTTGAAAGGTGTTTCTGCATTAATTCTTTGCTTAGGTTGAAGAGGTGGCTTTACAAAGATACTTGTTAGATAACACCGACAACCAACAACCTCATCAAAATAGTGCTCAACTATTTGAGAATGACAGATATCAAACAGTAAGTTAATAGTTTGTAATTCATTGTCTGGTAATGCTATTTAGATATTTGTTTTCTAGCTGACATTTGTCGTTTTATTCTCTTGGGAATGATTGCAAACCACCTATAGACCCCTTGTAAGTGACATCAGAACAGCTCAATTTGGAAGGCAAAACAAAAGAATTTTAATCTCTTGAGGATTTGGAACCTACTGTTTTGCCCTCCAAATTGAGCTGCATTCTGACGTGCTGCAAGGGGTCTATTTCACCCAATGATGCAAATAAATTTGAACTTTTATAAACTTTATAACAAAAAACTATTGATTTTCCAAGTGACATTTAACAATTAGGGACCAGTCATTATTTACAGGGGGGTTGGTGCAAATAGAGGGGGAGGGGGGGCCAGCATTTTTTAATGATCCACAAAGGACAGGGCTAAGAGAGACAAAGGGCACTTGGGGGAGGAGTCACGAAAATTTGTGGAAGTGAAAATCAAAATGCACTAGCCCCCTCCCTGTAAATAATGGTCAGTCCCTTATTCTCGCCGAAGTTGATCTGGGAATATTTACCGAGCCACAAGACCTTGAGCAGCAAGTTAAATATTCAACGATGATCACATTTTTTGTCAAACTCATTTATTTATCGTAAAATTCTACAGACTTTGAGCATCAGTGGAGACACAAGCTACACAGATGATGCAAGTACTTTGAACCAAATGCCACTGGAGAATTTAAAGCCTAATGATGCTAAACAAATGTAGGTCAAAAGCTCATACATTCCCTACCCACCCCTCCCTTATATTTGTTTTTGCAAAATCACAAAAATTAATATTTACTTTCTTGGCTTGAACATTTTTGAAGCTGTTAGTTTGTTTTTCATCAATTTAAAGCAAGCATGGGTGGCATAGTGGTGAGAGTGCTTACCACCAATGTGACCCGGGTTTGAGTCCTGCTGGGCCCTCTTCTTGGTTTTCTCTCTATTTTCCACATGAGTAGCATATGCTATGGTGTTTTTCAAGCACTCGTCTCCTTCCATATGACTTATTAGCTGTAAATTGTAATGTGGTTCAAGGGGGGATCCAGAAGATTATTGCCAAGCCTCATGTGCCTTATAAGTTTTTCTCTGGTTTTCATTGCTCCTCAAAATTGGAATTTTAGTGGATGAAGAGCAACCCTGTGGATATTCCACTGCTATATCCTATTTATATTTATATAAAAGTAGATTAAGCTTTTCCCACTCAAAATCGTTTTCATCTAATTTGGTATATATTTTACCAAAAAGGGATCAAGATGTAGAAGAGGAGGAGGAGGAAGAAGATGATGATGATCAAAACACATGACAATGGTAATGAGAAACCTTAAATTAGGGTTCTTTTTTCACAATTTTCTTGTTATCTGGGGCAGCAAATTTACTGGAAGTCCGACAAGTACACTTTGCTATGCAAAATGAACAGACAAAAAGATAACTTCAAAGAGTAGAGAAGAGATACAGTGGTATAGGAAATGGTTGCTTTTTATACTTCAACCTAGTTCTTGCAATACACTGATCCCAGCTTTGCTTGAGTGACCACCAAACAATGGGTAGTTTCCCCTATGGAATTTAGAATGATGATTTTCTAAACAAATTAACTCATTCCCAGTATTTTGAAAGACAGCCATTGAAATGCTAGTTGCAAACAAGACTTCAAGCTTTGCAGATCGTACTTCAATGATAATAGTTATATAACAAATAAATTTGAGACGGATTCTTGTCGACTAAATAAATTAAAAAATAAATGAATGGATGGGCTGATAATAAATTTTGACACTGCAAGTTTCTTCAAGTTTCCATAGGTCACATATTGACTTGTGAATTTCAAATTGCTTTATGAGAGGTGGTTTAGTAGTGTGATGTAATATGGTGTGATCACTAAAAGTTTCTCATAAAAATCCACTTTCTCATTAATTCTTAAAAATAACTTCGTCAAAGCATTCTTAAACGTGTTGTTAGACTTTTTCCATTGATTTTAAGCTGAAAAACCAAGGAAAATATTTTGTCGATCCCACACTCCACCTGGGAAAAGTCCGATCCAAGGAGAAGATCCACGGATTCGGATTTTCCACAATGGATTTTCATACCAAATTCTAAAAGAGCAGGTCAAATTGATATCAATGGTGTATTTTCCTTGATTTTTTGTTATGCAAAAAAAGTAATGGTTTTGCGAGCATCAAAGGTATCAGAAAGTATATAAGCCACTTGTATACCTTCCGGCGACCAGCGTGCTCCACTCCTCCGGGCCCTGCCCCTTCCCCATAGAGCCGCCTCTGGTGGCAGCCCTGACATCAGTTTCACATTCATTTTTTACTTTTTCTCTTTATTTGAATTTGAATTTGAATTGCAAAATTCTTCATAAAGATTACCGTCTCCATGACAAGATTTTTTCCTGTCGATGAACTAAGCTTTCTCATATTTATTCAAAAATAAAATTTAGATTTCTCTAACTAATCCTATTTGCTAAGAAAAATGTCGATGCCAGTATTATTATATATTGGTTATATGAAGTATTTAATATAATATAAATTACCTTTTTTTTAATTAGACTTCATTTGTTAAATTCTACTTTCCAGTTTTTCCTGTTTACATTGCTCATTCATCGATTTGATATTCATAGCTACCGAAAACGACTTCAAACTAGAAAAAAATAGCCCAGGATCAAACATCACTCGCTTTAAACTTACTTGGACCAAAAATGCCACTCAAGAAAGGATTTCTGCGAGAGTTTATGATATTCTTATTTTTATACCTTTTGAATCTTGGGTTTGACTTTTCAGTTGTGTTTGAAGCTCGAGAAGGATATATTGCATTCGAAAAACTTTTATCACAACCTGACTACAAGAAGGGCAACGTAACGAAGAACTTTCTAGGTTGTTCCAGAGGTCCTTGGGATCACGAAGACTACACAAACGAAGTGAGCAATTTTGGGATTGAATTGAACGTGTGTTGGTTCTTCATCGCCGTAGCTTGCCTTTTGTTTATATCATTTACTTCGGTATACATTATAATGATTTTTAAATCTAAACTTGATCCCGACTTTTTTAAAGAACAACGACATAAATACGCTCGGATTAAGCTCTACCTTGGGTTTGCCTGTAGCATGTTACAAGACATACCTATTACATGTCTAGCAGTAGACTTATATATAACTCGCTCGGGTTCTAAAGGGCTTCTCTGTTGGCAATGTGGTCAGGACAACAGGTGCACGACAAAAGATGTCCTACAAGAAAGAATCAAACGCATGACAGCTCTTATATCCGTCAGCTTACTAATTACAGCCATAACAAGTGCTTACAAAGGAGTCACAACTTTTTATCGTTGGAGTAGAGTACAAGAAGCGAAATGCTTCGAGCTTCGAGCTTGTGTTTCTTTGTTCGTTGGGTGTATTTATGCTCTTATTATCATTACACCCTCGTTAGCATTGATTAAGTACAAGTTCTTTTCCTTAGAAAGTGAAAGTGATAATGTATTTGCTGGGACTGTAGATAGTTTATTTATGATAGGAATTATTTCTTGGGCTGTGTTTGTCGTTGTTGCATTTTGCTGTCCAATCGTCCAATCAATACGATCTTAAATTAACTTATTTTAAATCAAATTCTCTTAAAAACAAGAAACTTAGCTTCGCGTTAAAAAAGAGAACAGCTTAGTGAAACAAACTGAGACAAAACGCAATTATAAAGAGCTATAAAAATCAACGTAAAAATGGAAAGGAAGAAAAAAAGGAAGAAGAAAGAGGAGGCGAAGAAAAAAAGACGAAAAGGAACAAAATAAGCAAAATAAAAGCGAATAATAGAAAGGAAAAAACTATAAGAAAAACAGTCATCCAGGAATAAAATGTCGTTCATTCTGCCCCGTATCTATGGAAACCATCTTAAAGATCAAAGAATAGTAGTGAGTAACCATTTTAATCAAAATCGAACTAGCTAATTGTCGCATGCGCAGAAGCGCAGAAAGACAACTCGATCCACAGGGAGCCCAAATAACATATACAAATACTGGTTTTTGATGATTGTGACATTTAATTCTACTCATATCATTAAATATTTTAAATGAGAATGATCTCTATAGTCCGGTTTCTAGCTTCAAATAACAGACAAGCGACAGTTTAGGAGACTTTAAACATTCTTGACAATTATGAAATTTTATTGCTAGTAAATTATACTTATCCGATTCGCTCTTTAACAAAACAAAACAATGCTAAAAAAATAGTATTAAAATTAGGAAAAACAATAGCAATGTTTATACTAACAGATTAAAATAAAATAAACTTAGAACGAGGAGTTTTCACGCAAAATTGTTCTCAAGGTTGTCGTGGCAATGTAGTAAATCGATATTCTGATACCCTTCCTGGTAAAGATATTTTTCATATTGAAACATTTTAAAGTTGAACTCCAAAATGACAATATTTTGGCAGCCAAGCTGAGACACACCCTCGAGTCGTTTGGCGTGTTTGCAGCTTGCTTCGTCGTACTATGTTTATTTAAATATATGAATAAATGCTTATGATTAAAAACAAAGCCGGGTTTCATTGACGGCCGCATCCACCGTAAAAAAATAACTTGGAGAAGAAGCTTGGCTTCTGCATGCGATTGCCGCCTTGTTTTAAAAAACACTTTGAAAGTGGATTGGTATTTCATAGGCTTTCCTAAGCCGAGGAACAGAAGACACTGGAAGGCAAACATGGGACCGTTTGCACTTCTGATAGTGGTAGTAGGAACTGTTGGGATGTTTGCAACTGCAGCGTTAAGTTGGATAGTTTCTTGGTATCCACTTTGACGACAGCCAACGACGAAGCTCTAACTTCAAGTTAAAAACAAAAATCAGTGGAAAGTCGACAAAGAACTAGCTGGAGTATGCTTCTTTCTGAAAATAGGTTTCTTCTTGTTTATTTTCATTGGGGAATAAATGACCGTGGGAATTTTTAAAGGATACTTTGAAACTAAAGATGATTGAAGATACGAGGAAGAGAATAATGGCTTCGTTTTCCTGAAATTATGAATCATTTGGTATGGTTTTCTACCTGTGGAATCTGGCAAAGCAAGGATTTCTCGTGCAAATCAGCATTGAACAGAAATATCGGAGATTATAATTTTTTTGATGTCGCTGTACATGAAACATAGCGAAAGTAAGAAGAAAATGCGTGGAATTTATCGTTCAAATCCATTTTACAACTTGCTAGTTTAAGCTAACTTCCAAAGTAGGGAAACTGGTTAAAAAATAAGTTAATTTTTATATGATTTAAAAACAAAACCATGGAAGTATGATTTGATAAATGTCTATTTTTATATTGATAAAAACTTTATTGATTCATTAACTTATATTTCTGTAATTTTTAAAAATGATTCAATAAAATTATATAAAGTTTGGGTAATTTTTTAAAATCAGAAGTAGTTTGTTCATAGTTTGTTTTTAAAGTGTGAAATCTTTTTGCTTACGTTATATATTGCTGAAATTTTATTCTCTAGAATATGTTGATTTAACATGACTTATGTTTCAACAGGTACTTCGAGATACCTGTCTACTCATGAATTTTTTCCAAAAATATTTGTCTGTTTGCCATTTTTGATAAAACTAAGAGAGATACGCAATTCAAGTGGAAACAGTTTCTTCTTTAGGGAAAAATGATAAGATTATTATTATATTATATTATTATATATAAGAATTTCATTCATGATTTTGGATTCTGATTTTAAGTATTTGTTTACGCTTTCATTGATAACGTTTGGCTTAGGGAACACCCAGTTTCTCTCATTTCGTATTCAAACAAGCAAGGTTACGAGTATCCAACATACAAGCTAGTTATACAATGGTTATGATTATCACATCATGGAATATCCCACGAGATACTTGTATTTTCTATTATACACACGATCTTTTCTATTTTATCCCAACATTCTTCTTGCCAGAAACGAATGGGAGACAAGCAATCTGCAGCTCCAGAAGACTTGTACACTGGTACTCACGACGAGTAAAATTAGGAAAGTTCTGTATCTATTCTATTTTTTTTCAAATCAAAAAAGAAAAACGAAAAGAAAAAAAAAATAGGAGCAAAATGTAGAGTAGATATAATGTTTAAGCTCCCAAGAGAATAGTGCGGTTTCCTTCTCAAATGCTTTATATATTATTTGTGTACATCAGTTCCAGTATGAAATGTGTCCTCTTATGATGGAGAACAGCTTGATTACATTTCACGTTTAAAAATATTGACTTCTTCATGATTTAAAAAAGGTGGGAAACATATACAAAATTCCTTTGATTCTGTAGATAGTTAATTTTTCCTCTATGGTCTGAAAACAAAAAAGAGATCATGTTAATAGACTGAATTATAGCAAGGCCAAACGGTTTTGGTAGCTATTTACCCATAAATTATTGGATCGTCATGAAGGGAAAGTTAGGACGAGGGTGGCATAGCAGTAGTACACTCGCCTCTCATCTGTGGGGTCTCTGGTTTAATTCCTTGACTCGGCATCACATGTGAGTAGAGTTTGTTGGTTCTCTCCCTTGATTCAAGAGTTTTTCTCCTCTAGTCCGCAAAACCTAAAACTCGTCCGTGTGAGTTAGCCCTGTACCGACTTTGATCTGCAGCCCAGAGGTTGTATTTCGTGGTATCGATAAATATGAAGGATAAGGTAATCTGCTTCTAAAAGGCTTGCTTGTACAGTGATGTTTCTTACTGAAAGAACTGAATCTGGAGTTTGTGAAGTATTTGTTAAGGTTATTTTGCTTTCAGTTACCTTAAGAATCTTGTAAAAAGGCAAATTCCAAGTCCTGCAGCCCATAGAGATGGCAGGTAGGGAGCTTGGTGACATCCAAAAAGTACATGTAGTTCTTTCCTGTGTCCACTATCACTGGTATCTGCCTTACCATCAGCACTATCCCAGGCGCTGCTGTCATAGCCATCATCACCATGATTACTGCAATTATCACCATCATCATCAGCATTATCATCGCCATTACTATCACAACATTCTACCACATCCTCCTCCTCTTCTTCTTGCTGGACATCATTATCTGCAGCAGCTGCAACTACATATTCATCATCGCCATCATGGTTCTCACAGCACTCTATGTCATCTACCACATCCTCTTCTTCTTGCTGGACATCAGCATCTGCAGCAGCAGCAACTACATATTCATCATCGCCATCATGACTCTGACAGCACTCTATGTCATCTACCACATCCTCTTCCTCTTCTTCTTGCTGATCATCAACATCTGCAGTAGCAGCAGCTGCAACTACGTATTCATCATCGCCATCATGACTCTGACAGCACTCTATGTCATCTACCACATCCTCTTCCTCTTCTTCTTGCTGATCATCAACATCTGCAGTAGCAGCAGCTGCAACTACATGAACATCGCCATCATGACTCTGACAGCACTCTATGTCATCTACCACATCCTCTTCCTCTTCTTCTTGCTGGTCATCAACATATGCAGTAGCAGCAGCTGCAACTACGTATTCATCATCGCCATCATGACTCTGACAGCACTCTATGGCATCTACCACATCCTCCTCCTCTTCTTCTTGCTGGACATCATTATCTGCAGCAGCTGCAACTACATATTCATCATTGCCATCATGACTCTGACAGCACTCTATGCCATCTACCACATCCTCTTCCTCTTCTTCTTGCTGATCATCAACATCTGCAGTAGCAGCAGCTGCAACTACGTATTCATCATCGCCATCATGACTCTGACAGCACTCTATGTCATCTACCACATCCTCTTCCTCTTCTTCTTGCTGATCATCAACATCTGCAGTAGCAGCAGCTGCAACTACATGAACATCGCCATCATGACTCTGACAGCACTCTATGTCATCTACCACATCCTCTTCCTCTTCTTCTTGCTGATCATCAACATCTGCAGTAGCAGCAGCTGCAACTACATGAACATCGCCATCATGACTCTGACAGCACTCTATGTCATCTACCACATCCTCTTCCTCTTCTTCTTGCTGATCATCAACATCTGCAGTAGCAGCAGCTGCAACTACGTATTCATCATCGCCATCATGACTCTGACAGCACTCTATGGCATCTACCACATCCTCCTCCTCTTCTTCTTGCTGGACATCATTATCTGCAGCAGCTGCAACTACATATTCATCATTGCCATCATGACTCTGACAGCACTCTATGCCATCTACCACATCCTCTTCCTCTTCTTCTTGCTGATCATCAACATCTGCAGTAGCAGCAGCTGCAACTACGTATTCATCATCGCCATCATGACTCTGACAGCACTCTATGTCATCTACCACATCCTCTTCCTCTTCTTCTTGCTGATCATCAACATCTGCAGTAGCAGCAGCTGCAACTACATATTCATCATCGCCATCATGACTCTGACAGCACTCTATGTCATCTACCACATCCTCTTCCTCTTCTTCTTGCTGATCATCAACATCTGCAGTAGCAGCAGCTGCAACTACGTATTCATCATCGCCATCATGACTCTGACAGCACTCTATGTCATCTACCACATCCTCTTCCTCTTCTTCTTGCTGATCATCAACATCTGCAGTAGCAGCAGCTGCAACTACGTATTCATCATCGCCATCATGACTCTGACAGCACTCTATGTCATCTACCACATCCTCTTCCTCTTCTTCTTGCTGGTCATCAACATCTGCAGTAGCAGCAGCTGCAACTACGTATTCATCATCGCCATCATGACTCTGACAGCACTCTATGTCATCTACCACATCCTCTTCCTCTTCTTCTTGCTGATCATCAACATCTGCAGTAGCAGCAGCTGCAACTACGTATTCATCATCGCCATCATGACTCTGACAGCACTCTATGTCATCTACCACATCCTCTTCCTCTTCTTCTTGCTGATCATCAACATCTGCAGTAGCAGCAGCTGCAACTACGTATTCATCATCGCCATCATGACTCTGACAGCACTCTATGTCATCTACCACATCCTCTTCCTCTTCTTCTTGCTGGTCATCAACATCTGCAGTAGCAGCAACTACATATTCATCATCGCCATCATGACTCTGACAGCACTCTATGTCATCTACCACATCCTCTTCCTCTTCTTCTTGCTGATCATCAACATCTGCAGTAGCAGCAGCTGCAACTACGTATTCATCATCGCCATCATGACTCTGACAGCACTCTATGTCATCTACCACATCCTCTTCCTCTTCTTCTTGCTGATCATCAACATCTGCAGTAGCAGCAGCTGCAACTACATGAACATCGCCATCATGACTCTGACAGCACTCTATGTCATCTACCACATCCTCTTCCTCTTCTTCTTGCTGGTCATCAACATATGCAGTAGCAGCAGCTGCAACTACGTATTCATCATCGCCATCATGACTCTGACAGCACTCTATGGCATCTACCACATCCTCCTCCTCTTCTTCTTGCTGGACATCATTATCTGCAGCAGCTGCAACTACATATTCATCATTGCCATCATGACTCTGACAGCACTCTATGCCATCTACCACATCCTCTTCCTCTTCTTCTTGCTGATCATCAACATCTGCAGTAGCAGCAGCTGCAACTACGTATTCATCATCGCCATCATGACTCTGACAGCACTCTATGTCATCTACCACATCCTCTTCCTCTTCTTCTTGCTGATCATCAACATCTGCAGTAGCAGCAGCTGCAACTACATATTCATCATCGCCATCATGACTCTGACAGCACTCTATGTCATCTACCACATCCTCTTCCTCTTCTTCTTGCTGGTCATCAACATCTGCAGTAGCAGCAGCTGCAACTACATGAACATCGCCATCATGACTCTGACAGCACTCTATGTCATCTACCACATCCTCTTCCTCTTCTTCTTGCTGATCATCAACATCTGCAGTAGCAGCAGCTGCAACTACATGAACATCGCCATCATGACTCTGACAGCACTCTATGTCATCTACCACATCCTCTTCCTCTTCTTCTTGCTGATCATCAACATCTGCAGTAGCAGCAGCTGCAACTACGTATTCATCATCGCCATCATGACTCTGACAGCACTCTATGTCATCTACCACATCCTCTTCCTCTTCTTCTTGCTGATCATCAACATCTGCAGTAGCAGCAGCTGCAACTACGTATTCATCATCGCCATCATGACTCTGACAGCACTCTATGTCATCTACCACATCCTCTTCCTCTTCTTCTTGCTGGTCATCAACATCTGCAGTAGCAGCAGCTGCAACTACGTATTCATCATCGCCATCATGACTCTGACAGCACTCTATGTCATCTACCACATCCTCTTCCTCTTCTTCTTGCTGATCATCAACATCTGCAGTAGCAGCAGCTGCAACTACGTATTCATCATCGCCATCATGACTCTGACAGCACTCTATGTCATCTACCACATCCTCTTCCTCTTCTTCTTGCTGATCATCAACATCTGCAGTAGCAGCAGCTGCAACTACGTATTCATCATCGCCATCATGACTCTGACAGCACTCTATGTCATCTACCACATCCTCTTCCTCTTCTTCTTGCTGATCATCAACATCTGCAGTAGCAGCAGCTGCAACTACATGAACATCGCCATCATGACTCTGACAGCACTCTATGTCATCTACCACATCCTCTTCCTCTTCTTCTTGCTGATCATCAACATCTGCAGTAGCAGCAGCTGCAACTACGTATTCATCATCGCCATCATGACTCTGACAGCACTCTATGGCATCTACCACATCCTCCTCCTCTTCTTCTTGCTGGACATCATTATCTGCAGCAGCTGCAACTACATATTCATCATTGCCATCATGACTCTGACAGCACTCTATGCCATCTACCACATCCTCTTCCTCTTCTTCTTGCTGATCATCAACATCTGCAGTAGCAGCAGCTGCAACTACGTATTCATCATCGCCATCATGACTCTGACAGCACTCTATGTCATCTACCACATCCTCTTCCTCTTCTTCTTGCTGATCATCAACATCTGCAGTAGCAGCAGCTGCAACTACATATTCATCATCGCCATCATGACTCTGACAGCACTCTATGTCATCTACCACATCCTCTTCCTCTTCTTCTTGCTGATCATCATTATCTGCAGCAGCTGCAACTACATATTCATCATTGCCATCATGACTCTGACAGCACTCTATGCCATCTACCACATCCTCTTCCTCTTCTTCTTGCTGATCATCAACATCTGCAGTAGCAGCAGCTGCAACTACGTATTCATCATCGCCATCATGACTCTGACAGCACTCTATGTCATCTACCACATCCTCTTCCTCTTCTTCTTGCTGATCATCAACATCTGCAGTAGCAGCAGCTGCAACTACATATTCATCATCGCCATCATGACTCTGACAGCACTCTATGTCATCTACCACATCCTCTTCCTCTTCTTCTTGCTGATCATCAACATCTGCAGTAGCAGCAGCTGCAACTACATGAACATCGCCATCATGACTCTGACAGCACTCTATGTCATCTACCACATCCTCTTCCTCTTCTTCTTGCTGGTCATCAACATCTGCAGTAGCAGCAGCTGCAACTACGTATTCATCATCGCCATCATGACTCTGACAGCACTCTATGTCATCTACCACATCCTCTTCCTCTTCTTCTTGCTGGTCATCAACATCTGCAGTAGCAGCAGCTGCAACTACGTATTCATCATCGCCATCATGACTCTGACAGCACTCTATGTCATCTACCACATCCTCTTCCTCTTCTTCTTGCTGATCATCAACATCTGCAGTAGCAGCAGCTGCAACTACGTATTCATCATCGCCATCATGACTCTGACAGCACTCTATGTCATCTACCACATCCTCTTCCTCTTCTTCTTGCTGATCATCAACATCTGCAGTAGCAGCAGCTGCAACTACGTATTCATCATCGCCATCATGACTCTGACAGCACTCTATGTCATCTACCACATCCTCTTCCTCTTCTTCTTGCTGATCATCAACATCTGCAGTAGCAGCAGCTGCAACTACATGAACATCGCCATCATGACTCTGACAGCACTCTATGTCATCTACCACATCCTCTTCCTCTTCTTCTTGCTGATCATCAACATCTGCAGTAGCAGCAGCTGCAACTACGTATTCATCATCGCCATCATGACTCTGACAGCACTCTATGGCATCTACCACATCCTCCTCCTCTTCTTCTTGCTGGACATCATTATCTGCAGCAGCTGCAACTACATATTCATCATTGCCATCATGACTCTGACAGCACTCTATGCCATCTACCACATCCTCTTCCTCTTCTTCTTGCTGATCATCAACATCTGCAGTAGCAGCAGCTGCAACTACGTATTCATCATCGCCATCATGACTCTGACAGCACTCTATGTCATCTACCACATCCTCTTCCTCTTCTTCTTGCTGATCATCAACATCTGCAGTAGCAGCAGCTGCAACTACATATTCATCATCGCCATCATGACTCTGACAGCACTCTATGTCATCTACCACATCCTCTTCCTCTTCTTCTTGCTGATCATCAACATCTGCAGTAGCAGCAGCTGCAACTACGTATTCATCATCGCCATCATGACTCTGACAGCACTCTATGTCATCTACCACATCCTCTTCCTCTTCTTCTTGCTGATCATCAACATCTGCAGTAGCAGCAGCTGCAACTACGTATTCATCATCGCCATCATGACTCTGACAGCACTCTATGTCATCTACCACATCCTCTTCCTCTTCTTCTTGCTGGTCATCAACATCTGCAGTAGCAGCAGCTGCAACTACGTATTCATCATCGCCATCATGACTCTGACAGCACTCTATGTCATCTACCACATCCTCTTCCTCTTCTTCTTGCTGATCATCAACATCTGCAGTAGCAGCAGCTGCAACTACGTATTCATCATCGCCATCATGACTCTGACAGCACTCTATGTCATCTACCACATCCTCTTCCTCTTCTTCTTGCTGATCATCAACATCTGCAGTAGCAGCAGCTGCAACTACGTATTCATCATCGCCATCATGACTCTGACAGCACTCTATGTCATCTACCACATCCTCTTCCTCTTCTTCTTGCTGGTCATCAACATCTGCAGTAGCAGCAACTACATGAACATCGCCATCATGACTCTGACAGCACTCTATGGCATCTACCACATCCTCTTCCTCTTCTTCTTGCTGGTCATCAACATCTGCAGTAGCAGCAACTACATGAACATCGCCATCATGACTCTGACAGCACTCTATGGCATCTACCACATCCTCTTCCTCTTCTTCTTGCTGGTCATCAACATCTGCAGTAGCAGCAACTACATGAGCATTGCCATCATGGCTCAGACAGCACTCTATGGCATCTACCACATCCTCTTCCTCTTCTTCTTGCTGATCATAATCATCGACAGCAGCAACAACATCCTTGTCGACAGGTAAACCACATCCACAGGGTGGCAGACGTGCTGGTAACCATGGCATCAGTGACGTAAAGGTATCATCACAGTCTGTCCCAAGAAGCATTGGCCTGATGTTTTTCATGACTGGACAATCTGAAGAGACAGTTCTACTGCAGAAATCGCTGTAAAACTCATCATAAAATGAGTCAAGGAATTTGGCTACAAGTGGCTGAATAAGGCTCATGTGTTCGGGGTTGATCCAACACTGGGTTGTGAGTTCACATTCGTAATTCTTTGTTATCGATATGGCTGCCATATGAATGAATACGCCTTTAAAACTGCGAGGATCTTTAAGAGATTTTTTTTCTCCAAAAGCAAACAAAAGTCCACTAATTCGTCTTTCGTCGAGAAAGTTTCTTACGATCCTAAAGTATTTTGTTGGTGTTCGCGGCCATGTATCCTCATCATCCTCGCTTATAGTAGCGTCTTCTTCGTCATATGTACTGTATTCTTCTCCATCGCTTGTCCATTCGTCATCATCATCGTCGTCGTCATCATCATCACTATCCTCCTCGTCCACATAAACAGAGGAACCACCAACACCGTCTGGTAGGGGGAGTGCTAATGCTTTACACTGCATCGATGATGAGGTTTGACGATTCCTTCTTCTTCTGCACATTTCACGATAAGCGAGTATTATATCCAACACACTGAAAATGTAAGGAAAAGTAAACAAAATTAAACTACAATCTTATGATTATTAAAGAAGCTTGTCATTTTGATATAAGAAGAGTAAAGATCGGTTATGATTTTCTGGTAGTGAGTTTATGTTTCAAACAGGGTTATAGCTCACAGGTCCTGTTAATGGGATTCACGGCAGACATGTTGGAGGACAGGAACAATACGATGTTTTTACTTTACCAGAGCTTTTTGTTTTTGTCCCACAACATAGTTGCTTTGAACACCCCCGCATCTATTACCAGGTGTTTGGAGCGGCTTACCGTATTATCAATAAGAACACCAAGATCACCAGTATGATCCAGTAGATTATCCTCACGACCAGGAATTCCTCGGCTGAAAAAAAAACGGAGTAAAGAATAAAAATTTATCAAAGTTTTTTAAAAGTTCAGTACACGGAAAAACTTTATTTATTTATTTTCCATCCTTCTTTCGCTTATCCGATTCCTTTTCATTCATTTTAATTTTATTTCTTTTCAGTCCAGTTGTTTATGACGTGGTCTTCGTTTTCTTTTTCTATTTTCTTTCCTTCTTTTCTTTTTCTACCTTTTCTACATTCTTTCAGAGTTTTTTTTGTTTTCTTTCTATTTCTCATTCTTTCATTTCCAGCTCTTAGCTTCGTTTTGCTTTTCTTTTTCCTCGTTTTTATTTCTTTTCTTCTTCTTTACTTCCTTTATTTTACTTTTTTCTTTGTCAACCTAAATGATTCAATCTTATCGCATTCTGCCCTAACCATGTTTAACAAAAAAGTAAAAGCTTAGAATTTTTCCTATAGATCACTGATGTTTTGCGCGCACGTTAGAAAAAGCGCGGGAAAACCGCGATGAAACAAAAGATTAACTTTATAAGCTGTCATTTTGTAATAAAAGTAAACTAGAGAAACCATATTCCTTGAGAAGGGCCAGGACTACTGCTCACAAATTAGAAAGAATAACTGACAGAAAAAGCCTCCTATGCAAAATCTGACTGAAATTCATTAAATCTCTATCGTAAATTTTGCCCGCTACACACGAAAATGCCACTATTTCTATTTTGAAATTGTTGTAAACTTACCTTCTTCCAAAATGGCAAGGAATTTGATTATTAAAAATATCATATTCGTTGTTTGATATGTTGGACGCTAAGTTTTGCTTTCCTACGAGTTGCAAAAGTTTTGAAATGATTATGACGTCATTATGCGCATGCACGCATGCGCGGAATGCTACTAGTTCACATGACCTCTTTTTCAGTTTGTAAGACTCGAAGTCCAAATAAGCTCAGCCTGAGACAAGTACTGACATTTGAAATACACGTTTCGACAAACAGATGAATGTTGCAGAAATGGCCAACTTACAGCAAGCTCTTCTTCAAGGCCAGAAATACCTTGAAAATCGACGCACTATTGTGCTTGGACTCAGCCCTGGTAATCCACATTACTACAAAATAGAGGTACTAGAAAAACTGGTCCGCTTTGCTGAAAGCCACTCAGACAAGGTATGTTTTCAGACGATGTCGTTCTATCTTAATTGTCCTGAAGTGAATTTTTTTCAGAACCGAAATCACACGTTCGTGTAAAAAGAGCCTTTCTGAAGCCGTTTCAGAAGTAAGAATTATTTCATCTATCTTATAGGTGCTGTTGTTCATATCAGACAAAATCTCCGAACATAATTACAGAGCAATTGGTTCCAAAAAGCCAGAGAAATCTGCTCGAGGAAACGTCAACAATCTGCGATACAAATGCAAAGATGCCATGAATAAAATGGGTTGTGATGAAGGAAAATTCAGTTTTGTCAAGTGGGTGGAAGAAGTCGAGCCTTGTCCTGCCTACATTGAAGCTTTTCAGACCATCATGGATCTGTACCAACGAAACGACCAGTTTCGCTTCGATGTACAAGAATCGACAAAGGCTGCTTTGATATCGATGAAGAGTGGCCATGGAAATGCCTCAGCAACTACTATGGATGTTGAAGAAGGGGTAAAATACCTGTTGAAGGAGTTAGCGTTTGTGAATGTATTGCCTAGAATTTACGCAAACTGTGAGGAATTTGTGTACGTGTATCATAATCGTTTGCCTATTTTTGAAAAGTACTTCTGTGGATTTTATGACGGTATTGTAAAACGTTCCTTTGGATACTTTGTATTCGATTAAACTACCAGGCTCGTGTGACGCATTTCGATGGAACCATTTTAGTATAATAATGATATAAAATATAAAATATAGGATATAGGATATAATATGTTCAAATATAAATAAAAGTTAAGATACGGTAAACTATTATTATGTGATATTAGATCATTTTGTAATGAATGTGATAAAGAATAGAATATTACTGTATTAGAATGCTGATATCCAAAACATTCAATGTTGTGTGTATAGATGTAATGTATTCATTGTTTGATTAACACTTTATGTAATTATTTTAGCCTAACCTCGTGCGAAAAAAATAAACTTAAATAATATATACTTATCAACGAATGCTCTATTGTTCGGTGGAATGTTGAGGACAAAAGAGGAGGGATTAAGTAGGATTAACATGCAGTAATTTACTTTGTAACTTTTTTGTTTATTTTATGTTTTATATGGATGTCTAGGTTATAGGTGTAATTCCACCTGTTAGACAATCCACAACTCTGTTGAAAGCGTAATAAATAAATAAATAAATAAACATAAATTAGTGAAAGATTCATCGGAGGTCATCGGCCGTAAACTGAACCCCCATCGCTCACTCTTCGGAAATACAAAGAACAAGTCACATTAGCATAATCATTTAGCTGTGAAATATTCGAAAGAAGCAAAATATTTCGTAGTTCGAAAGTTTTTGAATCTTCCGCGGTTCATGCCCTAAAGATTCTACCTCATTCTTTGATTTTCGAAATTGAATAGACGAATAAAAGCAACATCCTATCATATTCGTGTAGATACGTATATACAGTATTTTGCGACAAGTGATCCTTACATTGACCCTTTATATACGAATATGGCTGCCAGTGATTTTTAGCAATAAAAACTAATTTCAAAAAAATAAGTATCACCTTCAGAAAGAACAAGCAAAAATGGGTATATTTGTTAAGTTTGATTGATATCAACAGTATTCCAAAATTACAGATATTCATGTGTGTTCAGTCAACTGAGGACTGACTAGGTAACCTCGTTCTGGAGTTTTTCGCATTTTCCAATCCTCGTAAATTTTCAAGAATATGATATTTCAGCTCAATTGAACTTTCAAACTTTGTTAACATCATATTAATTTATATTTTTAATGTTTTGTTTGATTAAAATGTGAATTTAAAATATTAGAAAGAACCATGACTATGACCATGATAATGAGATGGCCGCCATATTTGGGTTCGGTGCATAAAGCATTGACTATGAGTAGATGAGTACTCGCACTAAAACCGTCAACCAAAATTAGTAACTAAATAGAAATAATAGCTGAAAAGCCTTTGTTTTCTATTGTTTAATTAGTGCTATCTAGTACTTTTACTCCGACGAAGGACTAGCGTCCGAAACGTCAGTAAGTGATCTCTCTAAGTTTTACGGTGTAAAATTTAACTTTTTATCACAACTGTTTCATTAGAAACACCGACGCAGCCCACACTAGCTTACCGCTAGTTATCATCTCTTTAGTACTAGATTAGACTATTTTGTATTATGGACTTCCCGTTCGTGACTCAATAGTTTTATTGTTTCAATGAGTGGTATACATACAATAGCCTTGCTTGAGGCCTCAAAAAGTTAATTTAACCTTTGCATCGTGACTTCATCAAAGTACTCCTGGCTTGGTATTCTGGAAAATTCACTATAAAATTTTCTGGCACCCAGATCTGGAATTCAATTGATGATTCTTATAAAAAAATTATCTAGAAGTAAATTTAAAGTTAAATTAAGTGATCACCTTCGTGAAACTCAATCCACTTGATTCGTCTATAATTTGCACTTAAATAATTTAGTATCTTTTCGATGCATTAGTCATTATAATTTCATATCTTCTACTAGTCGTTATAATTTCTCACAACTATTATTATTCAATTAGTTCATTTTAGTCAACTATCTTGCTGATCTATTCTATTATTTTTTCGTAAATATCTTCAATATGGTTTCTGTCATCTGTGTAGTTGTTTTTTTTCCCCTTCTCATCTTTAATTCGTTCGTTAATTATGATATGATATAGTTTTTCTCCCCTCGACCTTAATGTATATTGTAAATCAAATTCATTAGCTATTATTATTATGGACAACTTTATTGAAAAATTTCCTACAGATTCCCACAACAATGCGGACCCAAAAGCCTAAGCAGTGTTGGTTTAAACTATGATAAAAGCTACTAAGACTTACGAAATTATGGAAAAACTTACGAGATGTCTTAGATAGACTAAAAAAAGAAAACACTGATCCTTAACTCCCACACGCGCCGAATCCAACGCAAACGAGGAAGTTTGAATTCATCTGCATTAGACCCGGCACATTCGAAACCCGACGCCGAAACCGGGCCTTAAAAAATATAAAATCTATTGATAATAATAATAATAATAATAATAATAATAATAATAATAATAATAATAATAATAATAATAATAATAATAATAATAATAATAATAATAATAATAATAATAATAATAATAATAATAATAATAATAATAATAGAAAGGTTGTTGATTGCAGCTTGTAAAATAGGAAAACATGCACCAGCGGAACAACCAAAGGATTACAAGGAAAGAAAGAGAGACCAAAGGTGGGAAGAAATAATGACGAAACCCCTACAGAGGCAGTACCATCAGCAAATCAAGGATGTGGCTGATAAGGAGACGTGGAATTGGCTGAGAGTCGGTGATCTGAAGAGAGAAACTGAAGGGCTAATCATTGCTGCTCAAGACCAAGCCATAAGAACTAACGCAATAAAGGCTAAAATCGAAAATCAAGAAGTGTCTGAAAAGTGCAGAATGTGTGGCACATGTGAGGAAACTGTAGAACATATTATTTGTGCCTGCAGTAAACTTGCACAGATAGAGTACAAGCGTCGGCACGACACACTTGCTGGACTACTGCACTGGGAACTTTGCAAGAAATATGGATTACCATGTTGTGACAAATGGTATGAACATGATCCCGATAGTGTAATGGAGAACCATGAAGTGAAGTTGCTGTGGGACTTTACCATCCAGACAGATAGGATAATCCAGGCTAGGCGTCCGGATATAGTTCTGGTTGAGAAGGAATTGAACAAAACCTGGATTATCGATGTAGCTGTGCCTGCTGACAGAAGGATTGAAATCAAAGAGCTTGAGAAGATAGAAAAATACCAGGACCTTGCCAGAGAACTAAAAAAGATATGGAAAACAAAGGTCAAAGTAGTACCAGTAGTAGTGGGAAGTTTAGGCTCAGTGTCAAAGAGACTGAAGGAATATGTAACTATGTTAGACATAAGTAACAGGATAACAACACTTCAGAAATCCGCAATTTTAGGAACTGCCAGAATATTAAGGAAAGTCTTGGAACTTTAAGGAAAAAAAAAAAAAAAAAAAAAGGGGGGGGGGGGGGGGATAAAAGAAAGAAAAAGAAAACGTCAAGCAGCATTGTAACAATAGGTTAAAGGTTTCGGTTAGGTTTTGAAATGTCAGTTTGAAGTCTTAGGTCTTGGGAAAAGACCCGACTAGTAATTTTACCAGGGAAAAATCATATTATGTAAAAAAAAAATTTTTTTCTGAGGTTAAAATAAAATAATAATAATAATAAAATAAGTAGATTTTAAAATGCCCGAAGTCTATGCATCAATTTGTCTCTAATTAAGTCTAGCGAAAAAAACGTTTTACTATTTCACAGTTTAAATAAATAAAATAAATCTCTTTATTTAAGTGTCTAGTCTTTGTAGCGCTTTTCGCACTAATTGGGGACACTTTTCACTCACACACACTACCACTACATTCAGTATTCTATGCACACAACACTCACTCACATGTTGATAGTTTCACTCACACACAATACCACTACATTCAGTATTCTATGCACACAACACTCACTCACATGTTGATTTTTTACGGAGGGAGGAAACCGGTGTACCCGGAGAAAACCCTCGTAGCACAGGAGAGAACAACACATCAAACAAACTCAATTCACATATGGCGACCGCAGGGCTCGAACCAGAGACCCGAGCCTTTGGAACCACAGTGGTGGAAGGCACAGTTCAGTGAGATAATCCATTTATGTGCACGTTCTATAGTTGGTCTTACTACTTTCTTGTCTATGACTTTGGTTAGTTCTTTCTCAAGGTTCTTGTGGTAACCAGCGAGGAAATCAAAAACCACCGCTATACGTCATACGTCGTTCATCGCGCGCAGCCACGGAGTTTTTCGCTCCCGAATTTTGGTAAAATTCAATATCTTCGGGGACTTGGTGTTCCGAGCTTTTTACGTTAAAGCTGGCTAACGTCGCGGTGAACAAGACAAGACAATTTTTCTAAAGATTCTGGTGAAACTTTGTTAATATTTGACAGATTTGCTGACATTTGGTCGTTACTTTTTACTTAATGAACTTGGACAGTTGTTGACTTTCGTCAAAATCAGGGCATTCCTCGTCAGAAAGCAAGTATCTCGTATGCGCGCGCGAGGAGGAAAATACATCATAACGAACCGGCTTCAGTCAACTGCCATCCCATTCAACACCTTCAAGGACTTAATTTTCCGAACTTTTTGCGCTAAAAGCTGGCTAACGTCGAGGTAAACAAGAGAAGACAATTTTTCTAAAGATTCTGGTGGAACTTTGTTAATATTTTACTTGGCGAACTTGGACAGTTGTTGACTTTCGTCAAAATCAGGGCATTTCTCATCAGAAAGCCAGAACCTCGTATGCGCGCGCAAGGATGGGAAATACATCATAACGAACTTTCAGTCAACTGCCATCCCAGCGCGAGCAATATTGACAAACGATTTGAGATGCGCAAGACACTTCCACAAAGGCGAGATATATATGTTGGTCCTGTTTACAAGGTTTCGTGGTATGATGCCTCTCCAAAACAAGTTAAATTCCACCACAAGTCAAACTTCACACATCTCTAAACTAGTATATGTGTATTTTTGTGTTTTATTGCTTTGGTAAATTATCTCTATGTAATTTTTTTAAATTTTTGTTAGGGCGCACTTAATTTGGAGCCCAGCTCTGTTGTGCTAACCCCCTCCATTAGTATTTATTCAATGGATGAAGTAATGTAAATAAATAAATAAATACTGCCTACTTACTTTGTTACTTTATAATGACGTCATAATTATGCGCACGCACGCATGCGCGGAATGCTACTAGTTCACATGACCCCTTTTTCAGTTTGTAAGACTCGAAGTCCAAATAAGCTCAGCCTGAGACAAATACTGACATTTGAAATACATGTTTCGACAAACAGATGAATGTTGCTGAGAATGGCCAACTTACAGCAAGCTCTTCTCCAAGGCCAGAAATACATAGAAAATCGACGCACTATTGTGCTTGGACTTAGCCCTGGTAATCCACATTACTACAAAACAGAGACGCTAGCAAAATTGTTCCGCTTTGCTGAAAACAATTCAGACAAGGTATGTCTTCAGACGATGTCGTTTGTCCTCAACGTGTGAAAGGGTTGATGTTTTTTAAAGATTGAGGAGTGAACATTATTATTCTAACTTTTTTAGGTTTTGTTATTCATCCCCGATAAGATCTCCGTACATAATTACAGAGCAGTTTGTTCCAAAAACCCAGAGAAATCTGCTCGAGAAAGCGCCAACAGGTTGCGAAACAAATGCAAAGATGCCATGAATAAAATGGGTTGTGATGAAGGAAAATTCAGTTTTGTCAAGTGGGTGGAAGAAGTCGAGCCTTGTCCTGCCTACATTGAAGCTTTGCAGACCATCATGGATCTGTACCAACGAAACGACCAGTTTCGCTTCGATGCACAAGAAACGACAAAGGCGGTACTTATGAACAAAGTCCGTGGAAATGGCGTCCCAGACGCCACCATAGATGTCGAAGAAGGGGTGAAACACCTGCTAAAACAGTACGCATTTTTTAATGTATTGCCTAGAATTTACACGAACTGTGAGGAATTTGTATTCGTGTATCATTGTCGTTCGCCTATTTTAGAAAAGTACTTAGGTGGATTTTATGACGGTATTGTAAAACGTTCCTTTGGATTCTTTGTATTCAATTAAACTACCAGGCTCGTGTGACGCATTTTGATGAAAACATTTTTGTAGTAATGATAATAATATAAAATATAAGATATAAATAAAAATAAAAATGAAGATACATAGCACTTATTAACCGAATTTGAGGCCCGTACCGTAGGTTATGGACCGAGTTTTTCCCCACTGCGTTATGGCCCAAGAGCGCAGCGCGCGGGCCATAAAAAAACGGTGGAAAAAACGAGGATCCATCACTTACGGTACGGACCGAGCAAACGAGTTTAATAAGATATTTATTTTATGGCAAGGCTAGGAGAGACAATTTTGATTTTCGGTCCGTACCGTAAGTTATGGACCACAAATTGACCAATCATATAATAAGGTTAAGTATTATTGCATTTGAAATTAGATCAGATCAAGTTATATCATTTAGTATCGAGTGTGATCGAGAATAGAATATTAATAAAATGCTGATATCCAAATAATTCAATCGTATATGTTGTGTATATAGATATCAGAAAAACAAATTAAATAACACCTAGTGTGAAGGGTACTTCCCTTCTTTCTACTTTCTATGTTCACCTATTGCTGGCTTTCATGTGACGTCATCAAAAACTCAAAATCTAAACTATACATCGTAAAAAAAAAAAAAATCGAGTGATAATGAGTGATATAAGTCACAGGAAAGAGTTTCAAGTCATTTTAATGTTTGGTTCCCGTCCGTGAGTCATCAGTTTTATTGTTTCAATAAGTGATATACATACAATAGCCTTGCCTGGAATACAATAGAATTGCTTGAGGCTTCAAAATCGTTAATTAGATCCTTCGCACCGCGACGTCATCAAACAAAGACGGATGCTTTTATGATATTTAAGGGAATTTATTGAAAAAATAGCAAACCCTCCGGAAAAACCCGGGTCGTGCGGTGTGAACACTTCTACTAATGTGACATATATGCATGCCTGCAACGTCCTATCGGGTAATGTCGTGAAGACTCCTGGGTATTATTACACATCTTTTCCATTTTGTCCCGAAAGAAAAACAACAAGCTAGCCTATGTTGCTTGAAAAGCATAAATGTTACGGCCTTTTGGGATCTAAATTTAAATTTATTAAGCTTTGGCTGTTGTACCAGATTAGTGGGGACAATCACGACTGAGCTAGGCTCCAATAGACCTTTTTACCGATACGGCGGCCATCTTGAATTCTATTCATAGCTAGGTAACCACTCCTCAGTAATTTTTATTTGTTTTTATTTATATATGTATTTTTCTTTTTTCCGACTGACCCACCCATGCGAGACCCAGGGCTACGAGAAACGAATAATAAAAAAATAAATTACGATGGCTATATCTTATAATGAACGCTAGCGGGATAAGGGCGAATTGCTGGTTTTAAGGGGATAGGGTCCAGTGACCTGTTATATTAGTGCAAATGGCCTATTGTCCAAGAGAGTACGACTGGAATCATTACTTGACAAGATTAAGAATTTATAACAAGCTAATCATTCAAAAAGGTATTTTTTTTACAGACATAAAAATCAATAAATATTCTAAAACGTTTTTACAATACAAAATACCCACTAAAATTCAACTAGTTTCAAGCAGTTTCCATATTTCTTCAAATTCTTGATACTTAAGTTTTTGGCTTCCGTCCATCAATACTGAAAATCATCACCTCTGGTCGTATAGGGCCACTGAACAGCTTTATTAAAATTTTCTTTTTCTGTGGCATGCAAAAATGCCTGGCATTTTAAGAAAGAAGAACAGTGCCCTTCATTAACTTTCTTGCCTCACAGAATTTTCTGTGGTTCCAAGAAACATGGAAAGCGCTAAAAAAGCAACAACTATTCGCTTACTCCATCATAATGGGCTCTTCTCTAAACCAATCAAAAACTGAGAGAAAACATCCATAAACCAATCAAAATGCTTCAATTTGAAAAGCACTTTGGTGAAAATCAGTTGTGTAACAATATATGTATATATTTTTGATCATAAAGTTGTGAAGGAAACCTTAAAATTATAAGTTATGGCACTAAATTAATCTTGGTATTCAAGAGAGGCCAAAAGGAGAAGAAAAGAAAGAAAAAAGAAAGATAGAAAAAAGAAAGAAAGAAAAAAGAAAGAAAGAAAAAATTACCCTATTTTGAAATGACATCATTCAACAATTCACTACACTGTATTTCACAAAGCAAAATCACAAACATCTGGAGAAAATGTCAGATAAACAAAAGTTATTTGGGAAACCTCCCATGCCCCCTTCCCTGGGGATATTTGACTTGCGACCAAACCCCCTCAGCCAAACTAGCCTGCATAGCCAGGCTCTTGTTCTCTTGCTCTACACAGGCTACGGCCAAACTAACTAAATACGATCAGACAGTGACCAAAGAAAATACATGTAGAGGGACTGCTTGCAGTCTACATAATCCTTTGTGGTCCTTACTAGTATTCTTTTTAACAATGCAAAATTGATTTACATAAATTATTTGAAGATTCTCATTTTTTCATCAATGGACCAGGCTCGCTTATCAACATCAAAGCAAAATAGTGCATCTGAACCATAAATGAAGTAGTATCCAGCTAAAGCCTCTTTGTCAAGCCAGAATCTCATGATAACAGTCAAAACAGCTCAAGCATATCCCCCTAGAATCCATTAATGAATTTATTATTTGAATATTGAGTTTATTGTTTACTGACTCCAAACTTGAAAATAAGTTATCTACTTGAGTTTTGATTCGATTCTTCAACAATTGCCATGCCAAGGTAGAAACAATCCCCAAAAAGGCCATCACTGAATTTTAGTGTGAAATGAATGTGAAGTTTATAGTCTTCAGATTTTTTAAGGAAAACTCAGAGTGAATAATCAACTCAATATTCAAATAATGAAATCATTTATGGAGCCTTTGCAGGTAGGTTTCAGCTGTTTTGACTGTAACAGGCATATCCTGGAGTAGTACAATCATGTCAGCAGTTTATAGCTTTTTTAAGGTAAAGCAGTGGATCTTTAGGTGGTCACAAAGTTCATTAACCTGTAACAATACAAATGTACCTGTCAGAATTTGTGGGAGCCATAAATTTTGCTCAGCCTCTGGGCTGATTTAAGTCAGGGCCTGGCTATAACTCACAAATAGAAACCCATGGCATGGACAACTTGTAGATCAAACCCTGAAACAACCTCTGGGCTGATCTAAGTCAGGGCATGGATGACTCATAGATCCAACCCTGAAACAACCTCTGGCTATAACTCACAGATTGAAACCCAACTCAGTGACAAGTTTAAACCAATTCATAAATAATTAACAACAATAAATTCTTCCTTATACTAGACAAGGATAATAATAAAAATCTACTTACAATACCAACGCCATAATGAATGTGAAGAACAGCCACAACTAATGTGTAAAGACCCAAGGCAATATACTCTCCACCGACGTGTAGGAAGGGAACAAGAAGTAGTACAACTGCTAGAGGGTACAGCAACTGATTGAAGCGCTCACACTGCTGGTTACACATCGTGCTCACTATCAAGCGACACTGGGATGAAGAAATGAAAGGAAGGGTTAAAAAAAAAAACGATTTCATATGATCAGGGAGTGCGGAGATTTTCTTGTTCCATTTTCAAAATTTTCATTGGGCAGGGAAGAACATTCCTCCGGACCCCCAAGATTACCCCTCCACTAAAAGCTATGACTGTGGTTCCGTATGATTATAGATATCCAGAGAGAGTTTCTTCATAATGAATACTTACCGTGATATTGGAGTAGACAACTCCCAATGCTGTCAGAAACAATCTGGACTGGTTATACAGGATATCCGAGGGAGATATAACAGCCCAGAATGTAAACATGCCCAATGATGCTAGTAGAGGTAAAAAGGGGGTCAAACCTTCCATAAAAGATACACCACGCCCTGAATTGGTGACATGTGCCCTGCAATAACAATAAGAGTGTGGTATTGAGTGCAGATGGAGAATGCTGTCCTGCAATATTGTAATAGAAATGAATTACTGGATGCACAAATATTTATTATAAACTTCAACACTTTATTTAGTTTGCAGAATAACACTGCATGGCGCAAGCACAGGGCTTGAAATACTGGCCGATAAGTCACTGGTCATAATGACCGACCAAATTAGTTAATTTTAGTGATCATACCCCATTTCTGGCTCAACATTACTGTCAAAATGACTGACAAGGCAAAGATTTGACTGGATAAGTTCCAATAGAGCATTTTTGAGATGCGCGAGCGCTTTCAAAAATATCACAGGCGCAGACATGAAAAAGAGGCATTTTTGGGCAAGATCACGCACGCTATTGACTCTGCCCGAAAATGCCTCGAGTTCATGTACGCGCCTGCGATATTTTTGAAAGCGCCCAGTTATTATTTCAAGTCATGCAAGCTAGAACTCCCTTGCGTAAGAATGGAGTTTCTAATCATCGAGGAGCAGCTAGGACCGATGGTAGCTTTAACTTTTATGTATATACTTACACATACACACTGTAAGCACACATTGGAAAAGTAATAAAAGCACAAGAAGCTATGAGGAAAAAGAAAAAAAGAATTGGCTCAGAGTATATAAGAACAGGATGAGTGTGTTTCATCTCATGTAATTCTTAGCCATAAACAATAGAAAATATTTAGTATACATGTTTAATGGATGGATGGGTGGATGGATGCATGGGGGAATGGATGGATGGGAGAGTAGATGGGAGAGTGAATGGCTGGAGGGATGATGGATGCATAGATGGATGGGTGAATTGATGAGTGGATAGATGAATAGATGGATGGGATAGATGGATGGATGAATACAGTAGATGGATGGGATGGATGAATGAATGAATAAATGGATGGGATAAATGATGTGCGGATGAATGAATAGGAATGAATAGGGTAGCTAAGTGCACAGACGAGAGAGATACATACCATAAACTACAATTCTAAAAGCATCCGAATACTGCAGTTGTAAGTCAAATATATTAACTTGAGTTTTCCAAAACTCTGTACCAAGAGCAAATGTCATTAAATATACTACGGTTATACTCTGAAAACAAAAGGATATTAACAAAGTTAGCTGATTTGCTACAAATAAACTTTTCTTACCAAAAATAATGCCATAATAGGAATCTTCTTAGGCGGGCATGGTCAGCACCCTCTCAATATAGCCATGAGACCATGTTTAAAACTTATATAAAATTAATAGACTTTTTGGCTTGGGTGTAATGTTTCCCATTTGAGATCATGCACATGTCATTCCCTTAGAAGATTCTTTGTTTAAGTTGTATCAATATTCATGTGTCTTCTCTCTTGTACAACCGTTAAACGGGGAATGATACTATAGGGAATGACTTGTGGTCGGAAATGGGAAAACATTACATCCAAGATAAAAAAGACGGTCCATTATTATTGCATTTAACTTACCAATTGACTAGTGTCATAAGCCCAAGGCAAATTTAGGACACCAGTGTTATATTTCTCCCAGTGCGCTAAGTAAAATCCAACGAGACATACTACATCAATCAAATAAAATTCCCATACAGTTATGCTTCCTACTCCATGACCAAATACAGAAAACAGGCCAAGGGTTATCAACCATACAGCCGAGCTATCCAGTCCATGGTCAAAGAGCTCACCAAGAGGAGAGCTGGAACAAAGAAAATTAAAAATAATGTTAAAATTACTAGTCACTAGTATCGGGATGTTGCCTATGGTAAAACCACCCTCAGGGAATGGCCAAGCATCAGCTTTAAATCCTTGTTTTTCGCCAGGATATTTTCCCCCCCAGATTTTATTTTCGTCTAAATTGGGCTCCCTGTGGAGAAACTGGAAATTATTGCTGTCAATCTAAGTAGACTAAAGGGATGTAATTTGATATTGTAGAGATTCCATTGGTACAGTAGAACATCTAACTTTGGCCTCCTAAACTATATCACTCCTGAACACCCTCCCCCCCAACCCTAGAGCATAACATATAACAATAACATTACTTTCACACATTTAAGGCGACAGTACCTGGAACATGTCCTTCTGGCTTGTTTACCATCAATACCATCCAGAGTATGAGAGAGAAACTGAGCTACAGCAAACCATACCCACCACAAGGAAGGTATGTAATAGCCAGTGTGTTTCCCGAGGCCTGCTTTGAAGTGTGGGTCATAATAACTATTAATGAGGAATATCGACATCACCAAGAGCCACCCAACAAAGGTTAATATATTTGGAGCTATCCATAGTGGAAATAACTGTGGGGGAAAAACAATTGGTTAGTGAGCTACCAGCAAAGCAAGAGGTCTTGGGTCTGATATCTTGTGATCAGTTTTTTCCATTTCTCTCATATCTGTTTACCTAAAACTTAGGCACTGATGGAGTGAGAGGGTAAATGGCACCCACACAAACCCTGGAGGTCACTTTCTGGTAAAGTGGCTCTTTAGAATTACAGTTGCTGTTTGTGCAAAAGGATTTACATTCCTAGTTGACTAGGGCTGGCTAAATCCCTACTAATGATGGGTTGGTCAAGAATCACAGTACGTAGCCCATTATTTATTGAGTGCAAAAGATTCAAGAAAAGACACATAAACCATTGCCTAGCTATTGTCTAGCATGCAACCTGAAGCATCTGCTCCGTCTAGCAGTAATCTAACATACTGTAACCAATTTATTTCACTGTTTTTCCATTTCAGATCACATGTAAATTCTCTTGAGTATCATTTTCTAGTCTACCAGGTACTTGACAATATTTATTATATAGATGAGACGAGAATAAAGAATATTATCATATGACCGTATTTCACTGTACGCGTGATTCTAAAAAAAACCTTTGGGGAAAATGTCGTCAGCAAAAAAAGTACGCTTTTCCGAAAAGTGTAATAACTTCCCGTTCGGACTCGCCGTTCGGACTCGCTGCCGTCAATCATGTAAAAACTACGCATTTTGATTCGCATTTATTAAAAACGCTTTGAAATCGATTTTTTATATGTGGTCATATGATAAAATGCTTATTGACTGAGTTAAGGTCGGTCCGAACGGGAAAATATTTGGCTCTCGGTCCTTGGCACGGAACTCGCTGCGCTCGTTCCGTACTTCAGGACCTCGAGCCAAATATTTTCCCGTTCGGACCTCCCACTCAGTCAATAAGTACATATTATTGCAAATGATAGTTTGAAATGGGAAAAGAGTGCATCAGGTGTGTGCTCTTAATTAAGCAAGCTTCCTAAATGACTTCATCTAGAATTCGGATTTACTTGATTCTTTTTGAGGAGAATTATACAGAAATTTATACAAGAACAAATTGTCATATATTCAAATGTTCAAGGTGATATATATATATATATATTATATATATACCATCCTAAATTATTTCTGCTCTGTTTTGAACATGAGAGTCAATTTACATGATTACTCAAGCAATACTCATCATCAGCTGTTTACTAGTCAAATATAAACAAAAGTATATGTAATTTTATACCAGTTTCCCAAATCCTCTAGAAGAAAGCTTTGTGTTTACGCTTAAGCTTACTTCTGTGTTATAACAGATGCAGTTTTCATTTCAATATTGACGAAACTACTTTGATTATGACAATAAAACGAGCGTGACTTTGCCAGACAAGTGTGTGGGCGCTGCCAGTCAGCTTAAACTGAATCAACCTGCTTCATACACACTCAATATATTCGGAAATACAATGAAAAGACTAACCAAGTGCTTGATTTAGCAGCATAATAACTTGATCAAAAGCTAACATGGGTATAGGGAGGGCTAGGCTAAGACTAATATAGGCAGTGTCACAAACCAACTAAAGCTTAAGCTTACCTTTACTGTAAAATTCCAAAAGGGATGAGTCACATAGTTGGAGACCGGAGACGTATCAATAGATTTATACTAAAAAAACAATCAAATACTGTAATAAACAATTATACAGGTAAGACCACATAAGCTTAAATTTCCATGTCAGATCTTTAGGGAGGAGCTGAAGCTAATCAGATATTAGTTTTGAAAAAAAATTACCTTATAACGGTCGAATCCAGCTAGTTGTTCCTTGTTTAGATATTTCCAGTTTAAATACGGCTTTAGAAATGATGGGGAAGTCATATTTAAATTTTAGAGGAAGCTGTCCGGGTAAAGTTGAACCTTGGATCAGGCCACATGTAGCTTGGTGGTCCGATCCGAATCAAACATCAAACTGAAGCACAGTAAAACCTCGATAGAACAGTAGTTTTGATTGGATGAGAAGCGCTGTTACACAGGGAATCCATAAAATAAGCATAAAATAAGGAATGTTTGGCAAACGAAAAATATATTTTTAACTTCTCAGACTTAGGAAAAACTTCGTTTAAGCCCTAGTGTTAATATAGATATTGGGTTTACTAATTTTTTGAGCGATTTTTTTCCAATTACTTTCCTTTTAATTTTTCCTCTAAGTGGGCTACCTGTGGCACTTATTTTTCTTGGATATTTTTAAGATTCTCTTATTATATTCTATATAGTTTCTTTATAAGTATGAAAAATTCTCTCTAATTATTATTTACTTCAATAAAAATAGTGATTTTTACCTCACTTTCAGACATTTGATTTTATAGATTTTATGCAAATTAGATGTCATAAGTCTCCGATCATGTTATCCAGCGGTTAGCCGTCATAATTTAGTTTTAGACTTTGGTTGTTTGCTTGTGAAAAATTGTGATCTTTGAGCATCAATATCTTCAAAATGGGAGCCTATTTAAGCAAACCTAAGACAGGAGTAACTTCCTTAGTATCCAGCAATGATAGTTTAAGCTGTGGAGCGTCAGCTATGCAGGGATGGCGAGTATCAATGGAGGTAGGATTTTTAATCTTGTGATCCTTCACTGACACGTGCAAGGAAAGACAAGACGCTTTTCTTGACCGGCTTTGATTCAACACCATTTTTTTTCTCGATTGGGCTTTTAGCAATAAAATATGACAGTAACGAAACTACTACATGAAATTTAGGAGTTAAAAAAGTCAGAGCATGATTTGAAATTCATCAAATTTACAATGATTCAAGGTTTTTCCTGCACAAACTCGAAGCTGAATATTTATGCTTAGTCAATCTGCTGGTCTAAAAATCTGATACATCTTCAAATTCAAGCTCGTTCTGAATTATTTGAGATATGATATATTAAATGTATTATTTGAAGAGATGCCTTTCTGTTTTGATATATTTTTTAGAATGCGAAGCTTATAGGAGGAAATTTTCGCTAGAAAGTAGTTTTGACGTTTTCTCAATCCGGGCTCAATCACAAGCTTGTTTTTCAATGGAGTCCATAATTCATTTTTCCAGACATCGATTTTAATTAATTAATTCTGAATATTTCCTAACCTTTATCTACAATAAATATTAATTTGTGTTTTGAATCTGAAAATGTAGCCATTTTTGGTCCCTAAATTTTTTTTGACAAGTTTATTGAATTTATTATCATAAATTATTTGATTTTACCATGATTGTGAAATTTCTCGCACACGATTGGTCGAGAGCTGTGGTAAATAAGAGGACATACTGATAAAATGACGAATCGCTCGTGCAATGAGCCAGCGCGTGCGCTTGAAATGCTTGACATAAAATGCACCCCAAGAATGTTATTGTTTTTTTTAACCTAAGTTATATTTATGTTCCAAGCTTTTGGACTAACAGTCCTTATAAACCAATGATGAATTTTCGCGTATTGTCATTGGTTCAAATGGGTCACATGCAGGCCGGGTATCAGGCGATATCCCCAGTCCGAAGTGATATTTGTCAAGTAAGAGGGAAAAACGTAAAAAAAGAAAAGTAAAAACAAAGAAACTCGGTTTTTACAAACAAGTGAGAGTTAAATACGAAGACTGGTTGAGAAAACTACGCCAGCAAACACGAAAAATCAACAAAATATCTTCAGTGGTACGCATCCATGTTTTGTGAATGAAGTTTTTGGTTTATTTTCGAAATTATTTTTATAAACTACTAAAAACCAACAAACAATAATTCGACAACTAATGTCAAACAATAGTACTACTTAGAATTTCAATGTCAAACAGCTTTCATTTACCAAAATAAGTGTTTTAATTTATATCCAGCTTGGAGATGAGAGAAAATTATTTTTTGAAAACTCTAGAGATGATGAGTCATGGAGTTTGCTGAATCCATTCCAGTGAAGTCGTTGGGTTATAAAATAAATAAACCCCTTCTGGCTCACTGGAATATCGGCTGATAATAATGTCCTTGGATGAGAAATGGTCCTCAAAACATCACATGTAGTTTGCATTATGAATACTGCAGATTTCCAATTTGATCCTTAGTTGCGTTCATACACACACACACTACCGTTATGTGTAAACTCTTTGCATAGAACTCTTAACTTACATGTTGATTCTTATGGAGGGAGGAAAACTGGAGAACCCAGAGAAAAATCCTTGTAGCATAGGAGAGGACAACACATCAAACAAACTCGATTCATATTTGATGTTTTCAGGAATAGAACCCACAGCCTGACCCATAGGTCTCAATGTGGTGACCATGTTTTATTACTACATGTATTACCACCCTTGACACCCTTTGGAAATTTACAAAATGTAATGAAAATTTTAATCATGCAATTTTTTTAACTTTTTTCTCTAGGATGCACATACTTGTGTCTTGGACTTTGACAAGAGTACCTCTCTCTTCGCTGTGTTTGATGGACATGGAGGTAGGGAGACAAAATGATATTAGATAATTACTTATGATCCAATGAATAGCCATTATTTTCATTTATTAGCTAGGGCAGTACATGTACAGTACGTGGTGAGGGGGGTTTGTTAATCTGTGACATTCCTTCAAAACATCCAACATGCCAAATTTCGGTATGTAATCTGTGAGTTAGCTGACTTACAGTAGATGAGCTCAGAGGTTGTTTCAGGGTTAGTTCTGTGAGTTAGCTATATGCCCTGACTTAGATCAGCCCAGAGGTTGTTTCAGGGTTCAATCTGTGAGTTAGCCATATGCCCTGACTTGGATCAGCCCAGAGGTTGTTTCAGGGTTCAATGAAACTGATATTTTTACTGCACATAATGCACTTTTCAGGTTCTGAAGTAGCTTTGTATGCCCAAAAGCATCTTTCTGATGTGTTGAAGACTACAGAAGGTTACAAAAGTGGTAACGCCAAACAAGGCTTGAAAGAAGCATTTTTAAAACTTGATGAGGAACTTGTCACAGAAGAGGTTTGCATATCCATTTACTGTCATCTCCATTATTACTCTGATATTTTGGCTGGATATGTTGGGAATTTTTGCCATAATCAGAGTTGAAAATAATTTTTGGTCACCAGACAATGTTCCGCCAGAATTGGAACATGACTGGTCAAATCTTTGCCTCCTTGGTCATTTTGACTTGTAATGTTGAGCCCAAAACAAATAATGACTGAGCTAAAACTAATTTGGCCGGTCGACATGACTGGTGACTGACCAGCCATTACTTTTACCCCTGCACTATCAAGCAAAACTAGTGTCAGGGGGGCAAAGGTGGCATAGCTATGAAACATTTACCCTTCACCACTGCGAACTCGTCCTGTTGATCAGGTTGCAGGTTTGATTCCTGTGGACAACACAGTGTTCTCTCCCTAAGTTAATAATTATTTTAAGCTCATTAATACCCGCTGCCTTATGTGCCTCCTGGTGCAGAGAGCCATAAGTAAGCATTAATGCTGGTTTGGCAAAGGATTGATATTGCATGACATCCTGTCGTTTTTAAAATATTTCATGTTTTCTACTGTTTTGTTAACTCAGGGTATGAAGGAACTTAAAGAAATAGCTGGTGAAAATGGAGATGATAGTGGTGATGAAAATGAAGCAGATATGCTTGCACAGGATGCCGCTATGCCACTTAGAGAGCTACTTGCAAAACTGAAAGGGGTAAGGTCCTTGATATCTACATTTTTTTGATTTGCATAATGTTTTGCATTAATTTAACATTTATGTCATTTGAAATACTATAGTCCCATTTTACTACTTGTGATCTTCCTCCATGAGCCATTTGTCAGCTCTTGTAGAGAGCCGAAGAAAAAATATGTTTAAATTTGATTAAAAAAGTTTTACTAGTTAAGACTTTTTCTAAAAGATCTGTTGGCTTAATCATTGGATATGAGAAAATGGACTAAGAATCTAACATTTCTAGGACATTTATAAGCTTGAAAAAGATGAAATCCGTAAAAATGAAGAAAGTGATGATGATGATGATGATGACGATGATGATGATGATGAAGAGGAACAGATGGAGGAGAAAGAGGAATCAGCTACCAACGGTGAGGCAAAGGACAAGGATACAAAAGCTGAAGGTATGTGTGGCTCATTCTGTTATTACCTAGACTTTTCTACAACCAACTCTTGCATTTGATATCCTGGCTTGGGATCCCTATGTGTAACAATTGATGAGAGGGACTGTGAATGACAAACTACTTTCCAGTCCCACTCTTCCTTATGATCTACACAACACAGGACTCCCAAAAATGGGTAAAGCGAGAGTTGCCTTCTACATTTTACCTTTGTTATTGCAAGGGTTGTGATGATATCTGATGCAAGTCGGTGTGAAACTTGTCCCACATAAGTTTCAACTGCACAAGTTGAAAGTACTGGTACTTCTGCTTTTCATATAACGTTTTTGTCAAGAAAGTTTCACCAAGCTCAGTATGTCACACTGTGACACTTGTCATGTACATGTAACTTGTTTGCAAACCTTTGCTTCAAGATACAACTCATTAAAAGTTTCACCAAGCCAAACTTGTGCAAAATTCTCAAGAACTTGATGATTCTTAAAAAGATGGGAAATCAATTCTTTTTTTTTGGATTTTTTTGGTTACAGAAGAGGAAGAAAAAGGAGTGAATGGGAAGAAGAGCTGCAAGGAAAAAGAAAAAAAGGAAAATGGTGAATCTAAGAAAGATGACAGCGATGAAGATGAAAAAAGTGAAGACGAACACGAAGAAGAAGCAGCTGGTGACAATAAAAAAGATGATCACCAGCACAAACATGAAGAAGATGGAAGTGAAGATGAGGAAGAAGAGGATGATGACGACGATGATGATAATGAAGATGATGATGAAAATGAAGGGATGGCAAACACTTCTGATGAGGTAGGAAAAGTTCATCAAGATATTTCAGAAGCAAAACAAGAAATTTTGATTATTATGAAAATAAAAAGGGATGAAAAAAAGAATAAGAAGAGTATTGGAAGAGTACAAATAATGAATGAGTAATGGTGAATTGGTAATATTTGGTAGAGGTCAAGCTCGACTTTGAAAAAAGTGTCATTCAAAAATTGCCCCAGGATATCTTATTTTTTAAACTCAAATTTCTCAAATTTCAAATAGACGCCCAGGTCCAGTCATGTATTCGAAAAAAGTCTATGTAGCTGCAGTTTTTCAACATTTCAACACTCAATTTATCTTTGAATTTATTCAACTGATGTAATTCTATAGGTTGGATATGACAGCGGCACCACAGCCATCGTTGCCATGGTAAAAGATGACCAACTAACAGTAGCCAATGCTGGAGATTCACGCTGTGTTCTGTGTAGAAATGGCATTGCACTAGAGATGTCTATAGACCATAAACCAGAAGATGCTAAAGAACTTAGCAGAATACAGAAAGCTGGAGGAAAGGTTACTGGAGAAGGAAGAGTTAATGGCGGACTTAATCTTTCTAGAGCTATAGGTACGAATTCAATCCATCACCGGGGGGAGGGGAGAACTCCCATATATAGAGGGGCAGGAAAGTTTGTCGGAAATTTTTAAAATAACCCCTAAAAGGTACCAAAATTATCTTTCTCGTAGTCATAAAAATCACCAGTTTCACCTGTAATTTGTACCAAATTACCCTAATTTTATAGCATTTTAATTAGTTTTTCGTTTGAACACCCTAAAAAGTACCATATAACGAAAATTAACCCCTAAAAGGTACGACGAGCAGCCAGCCCCTTTCACATTGGAAGCCCCCCGCCCCCCAGGTCCATCACTTTATTGCTTCTTGTCATGATGATAAACACTTTATTGCTCAGGGTTAGCCTCAATGTTGTGTATAATATTCATGTATTCCAGCAAGAGAAAATAAATTCTCTTTGTTCTAGTGAAGGTTCTTGGAATGTCAAAGTGTTTGTATTGTCGAAGTTGTGCATTCTTTACCTTACCGTTGGTATTTGTGAATATTTTGACACTGAAATGAGGCTATCCCTGAGTAAATGAGTCTGTAATCAAGGAACACAGCGGTATTGTACGAACTGGTTAAAAAGGTTTATTTTCCTTGAGGACTGTGCTACCTTGTTTCCATTTTTGATGCGGGGATTTAGGAAAATCAAGGTCTCAAAACAGGCTTTCAGCTACTTGCTCTGTCTTAAGGCAAGAAAATTGAACAGGTCTGTCAGACGAACTTTGGCTAAAGGAAGTTTAGGGTGCGTAGCTCCAGCAACCGAGTTATGAAGTCAATTAAGATCATAAAAAAACTCTACATTCTTATTCGCGTTTCCCAGAAGTAAAGTTTGCTAGCGCGGCAAATCAGTTAAAAGATTGTAATTGTTTACTTGTAGGAGATCACAGTTATAAAGGAAGAACTGAACTTAAAGCAGAAGAACAGCAGATCACAGCCATGCCAGACATTAGACAAACACAGTTAACAGAGTAAGTTATACTCATTCCCATCCCATCCATCCATCCATCCATCCATCCCATGCATCTATTCATCCATCCATCCATCCATCCATCCCATGCATGCATCCATCCATCCGTGCATCCATCCATCCATTCTTTAATTCATTCATTTTCTTATCTGTTGTACTTTTGTGTTTTCGTAGAGACGACGAGTTCATTGTTATAGCTTGTGATGGCATTTGGTAAGTGTTTCATTAGATTTCATTTGGACATAAAGTTTTGCAGACCAGTCAGTGTTAAAAACCATAAAAGTCAAGAGTTTTTGAACCACACGTGCAACATCTTCGTTAGGATCAACGTAGCCCCTACCTCCCCTCCCCTCCCCTCCCCTCCCCTTCTCTCGTAATCAAGATTCTAGATCTTCTCTTGTTTCTTGTGTGGAACTGGCCTGCAAGTCTGCAAGTATTGACAATTCTATTTTTCCTTAAACGAAGGAATGTGATGAACAGTCAAGAAGTAGTGGATTTTGTCAAAGATGAATTCAAAAAGCAAAGAACAGACGGTGAAATCAACCTTTCGAAAATATGCGAAAAGGTAAGTAACTTTTGCAGAAATATTTTAAAAAACGGAAGAAAAAAGGTTACATCAAAAATACCTTTATACATTTGGATTGGTGGGATCTAATGTGGATGGAAATAGACCTTGTCACTTTGGGTGAAATGTTTTCCCATTTCAGACCACGTGTCATTCCCTTGAGAATAAGATTCTTTGTTTGAGTTGTATCCATATTCATGTGCAACCGTTAGACAAAGAGATAATACTCAAGGGAATGACATGTGGTCTGAAATGGGAAAACATTACGCCCAAGATAAAGAGGTCTATTTTTCGAAAGTAAATAAAATGGACCATTGAAACAAAAAGAAATGAAAAAATTTAAAATCAATTGTAAAAAAAATCTCAGTAGGTCTCGATGAACTTTAAGTTTAAAACAATGCTATTTTTTAAAAATTTGCCAGCTTTTCCAAGCGTGCCTGGCCCCCGACACAAGCGGTGACGGATCTGGATGTGACAACATGACTTGCGTAATCGTAACATTCGACAAGTTGCGAGGCGTAAAGGCAGGAAAGCGAAAATCACCAGAACAGACTGAAACCACGAACCCAGACAAGAAATCTCGAACGGACAGCGAGTAATCTTCCATCTTTCTTTATGCTTTCTTTAAACTTTCTTTACTTCAAAAACTTATACTGACCTTGAATCGTCTTCCAAAGGTTCTCACATTTCGATTCTTACTTCGAACTAATTCGTGGGACGAATTTGTTATCCACGTTTTAATCAAGACTCCAGCTCCATATTCGTCTTGCTGTGATTGCTGTGGATGCGAACATCTTGACAAGAGACTAATGGTTGCTATGGTTACCCAATTTGAAGAAATGCGAAGTTCATGAACACATTTTCGTATTGCCAACTCATTTACATCGATCAATCTTTCTTCGTTTCTTCGTAAATTTTCTATTCGTTTCACATTTCGTATTGGGCTTGTCGAGTTACCAGGCCTTGCTCGGCACCATCTCAATCCGCTTGATTCCAATCCTCTCTAGGAGGCTTTATTTTTGTCCTAGTTTTGTAATTATTAGCGGTTTGTAAAACAGCGTGTTCTGACAGAATTGGTCCTTCACTCTCGTTTCAAGGACGTGTTTTCGAGGACAGTCATTCTTGCTCCCATACCCCGCGTTCCTTCCAGGTGATTCTAGACGAACCCATGGAACTGTTCTTCAGTTGAGTTGAGTTGAGTCAAAGAAAACCTAAAACCAACAAGCCAACAAACAAACAAAAAACTAAGAAAGAAAAAAACAGAATCAAAACAAATCAAAACAAATCAAAACTTCTGGAAGTGTTGCTGGTTAGGAGGAACGCGGGCGCTGGCTTGTCATCGTGCAAGGGATAATTCTGGGTTGCTTTTCGCTTTTACACATATTTTTTTATATTGAGATTGGATATGAGTTGGATAGCTTCAAGGGGTCAGTAGGGGATGGGGGACCAAATGTTACAATGGACTCGTTTCAAAATTACCATGGATGCGGGGCTTGCAGAAAAATACAAAGGACCGCACTTTTTCTCGATGGAAATTGTGTTATTTCTTTAGTAATTTCCTGTTAACCTCACACCCAAGATAATCATTCAATTTGGAGGACAAAACAAAAGAATTTCAATCTCCTGAGAATTTGTTCTCCAAATTGAGCTTCTTTCCGAAGTCCTGCCGATGTTGTTTTTCCTCGCGTCTTGGGAAATCGTAAGTTTTAACTTATATGATTTACATATCTGCCTTAGAATATATTCATATTTTATTTTATATACCTTTAATCGATTCATGTTTATTTGATATATCTTTGACACGTTTTAATAAAAGTCCTGATCAGTATGAAATTCTCGACAAGAAATGCCACAATAATGCTACATCTTCTTTGTCTTCCTTCCTTCATTTTTTCTCACCCGTGTATAATATATAGCCTAAAATCCCATAATAACTTCCTGATATACAGCTATTTCAAAAAGGTTGATCGGGCGAATGGCGATCGGTAATTACACGACCGAAAGGAACTGTGGGATAATGTTTTCATATTCATTTCTTAAAAGACGTTTTTGCTCTATCACTATTTTTGACTTCGTGCGCTTTAAGGAGGCTCGAAATAGTTTTCAATGAATGAGTGCGCGCGCTCTTAAATGACGTAGCACCGAATCATTTGAAATGGAATAGGAAAATTTTGTCCCAAAAAACCTCATACTTAAACTAAAATAACTTAAAAACTGGACGGTAAATTTTTTTTAAACTTTGCATGTGGCTTTTATTTAATGGTTCGTAAGTGCTAAGAAAAAATAAAAAAATTCTGTAATGGGGAACTTCCTAAAATAAACTTCATTGATTTCTGAGAATTCCTCATTACAGAATTTTTTCTTTTTCGGTCTAAACAAAGATTGAATCATGAACTTCAAACATGCCAATTTTAAATGACTTTCACCATTCGGTTTTTGAGTTATGAATTTTTAAATGAAAAACTTTGCACAAATTTGAAGTGTTCTATCATTGTCATAGCAACGTGTTACGTCATTTTTTTATTTTCATTCCAACCTTTACTTTATGGTCTTTCGTCTTCTGGGTCAACTTACGGTCATATATTAGTCATATAAAGTTTTTCAGGGTCATTTTTGTTAGTCTGTATGCAAGTTCAAAAACCCTTTCTAGCCTCCTTAAGAACAATAGGTGCATCAAAGATTGTACGACATTTGAACATTTTTAGAATTTGAACAATAGTGATAGAGCAAAAAGGTCTAAAGAGTTACATGTAGACAATGCCTGTACCTATACAATGCCTGTACCATTGTTTGTAACAGTTATGTTTGTCCTTTTTATTTTTGTTTGCTTTTCGCTCGTAAATGTAAACATCATTGTTGTCATTGTTAATATCCTATCCCTTACGATGTGTCGGACTGTCCGAAAGCTCGGAATTAAATTATTTCTCAAGATAACTGTGTTAACGAAGCGTACAATTCAACCCTGAAATGCCTGCACCATTCAGCGAATACCTTAACTTAGATGGCATTGTTTAGGTATTTTTAAGAATTGAATATGAAGAAATTCTTCTTACCCACAGTTCCTTTCGGTCGTGCAATCGCCATTCGCCGTTCGCCCCATCGACGTTTTTTTGAAATAGCTGTATTTTGCCGGATGATTCCTATTTTTGTTAAGAAGGTCAATATAAACTTTATGTAGTCGTTCCAATGGCGTCAAACTATAAAACTTAAAACTCAAACTTCATAAGACTGTTATAATTTGTAGCTGACCATGCAGTATAGACCCTTGCAGCACGTCGGAATGCAGCTCAATAATTTTTCTTCGGGTTCTCAGGTTTTTCCTCCCTCCGCATAAATCAACTCCTAAATTCCAATACACCGCTTGCAGCACGTCGGAATGCAGCTCACAGTTGGAGGGCAAAACAATAGGTTACAATTCTCAGGAGATTTAAATTCTTTTGTTTTGCCTTCCAAATTAAGCTCCTCTGATCTGTCACGTGCAAGGGGTCTATTCAGTAATTCGATATTTTCTTTAAATAGTTACAACACACCGAAATCAATAAATTACTAAATAATACTAAATAACACAAAGTAATATATGAATAATCTATAATAATGTATTAATAATCTATAAAATAGATCAAAGACATTTACTTGAGTCATCAACGTAGGATGTTTTCTTTTCTTGGCGGGCGACCTCCGTCACAGACAAACGCGGTAAAAACAACAGAGAGGATGTTTAGAAACAAAACCAGTAAGTTTTTGCCTCGAGAAAAGTTTCTTAAAACATCCAGTAATATGTTGCGTGACAATCACATACTTTAATTGCCTTGCATGACATCTAAGAATGTCACATTTAGGGGCAAATTAGCAGTCAAGTACTTTAGCTGTTCTTAACTTTCAGGAGCAAAGGCATGGCTAACAAAGGCGATTACCAACTTCAGCTGCAAGATCCCGATGACTCGGACACCAAACAAGAAAAAAACTCTTGTTTCCGTTTCGTCCTGTGTTTTGGTGTCGTGGTTCTTTCTTTAGGTGTTGCAGTGTTCATAGCTGGGATAGTTATTCTCAACAAGAGCTCTGCATCTCAGTGCTCCGACAAGCTTCAGTCTCGTGGTTCTTGTGAGTTTTCTTCTGAAGCTCGACGTGTTGGTCTGCAAGATGTGTTAAGGAAGATTAAGGATGCATATTACGAATATAATCCAAGTTCTTCGGCTTGGAAACCAGATCTTTTTGGGAAGGAACTTACTGAATTCGTGAAGAAAAGGTTAGTAATCTACACGTAAAGTGACCTCGAAAGCATTAACTAAAAGTCTTAAAAATGCGCAAAAGATAACACATTGAGAAAGTACAGGTATCGGTTGGGGATATTCTTCTGCAGTTTCACTCAGAGTGGCCCTTACATTAGATTTGAAACTCGTGTAGTTAACGGCATTCAAACTATTTGTTAAATTGGCCATCTTTAGGAATCTAGTGTTGTTGTGCTTCTTCTAGACAAAGTATTGGCACAGTTTACATTGTATGCTGGCTTTGACCTTTGGAACTTTTTCTACTTTGATTCCCTTATCGACAACAAGTAAACACGTGCTGCCAGCTAGGTTATCTTGCCTTGCATTACGCACAGACTCGCCGGCACCAAAGCCAAAATACCATATTTGAAACTTAGTTACAGGCAGAAGGAAAAAGTTTCACGAAACTTTGGCGTCGCCAGAAAGACTGATTCATGATCCAAAGATATTTCAAAACCTGCCTTGAAAACTTGTACTGCAACGCCGCTAATTACAGAAAGTTTTAGCCAAAAGCCTCCCCTCTTAACAGAAAAGTGTCACTGACAGAGCCTTGAAATAATGGCTTTCATAGTCTAACTTTGTACATTTTCCTATCATTTGCATGGTGTAGTTACAGATCTTATGATCCACACCCGGCCAAACTAAAGGCCAAGACAGACAAGTCACTCAGTTTGTTAGAAGAAATAAAGAACATGAATCCAAATAAGGATCTGCTGACACCAAGGGAGAGCAAAGCTGTTGCTCAGGTAACGTATAGTATCCATGGAGACAATGAACCCATCTATCCCTCATTACTTCCTCCCTCCCTACATCCATTTATTCATTCATCGTTCCTGCCTGCCAGCCTTCCTTCCTTCTTTGCTTGCTTATACTTGCTTGCTTGCTTGCTTGCTTGCTTGCTTGCTTGCTTGCTTGCTTGCTTGCTTGCTTGCTTGCTTGCTTGCTTGCTTGCTTGCTTGCTTGCTTGCTTGCTTGCTTGCTTGCTTGCTTGCTTGCTTGCTTGCTTGCTTGCTTGCTTGCTTGCTTGCTTGCTTGCTTGCTTGCTTGCTTGCTTGCTTGCTTGCTTGCTTGCTTGCTTGCTTGCTTGCTTGCTTGCTTGCTTGCTTGCTTGCTTGCTTGCTTGCTTGCTTGCTTGCTTGCTTACTTGCTCCCTTCCTTGCTTGCTTGCTTGCTTGCTTTATTGCTTGCTTGCCTGCTTCCTTTATTTGTCTGCTTCTCCTAATATTACGTCTAACCAAACCTCCAATTCTACTTCTCATCATCAGGCAACCCACTTCCTTCAGCACTGTTTCGGCACACCATATGACGAGAATTACTACAATGGTGACTGGATGCTTGGACCAAACTACTTCTGCTGGCAGCCCATATGCAATCTCGCTTACGAGTTAAGATCCTACGGCGTTCATGCATTGCCCAGTACTATCAGTGACGTACAACAGGTGATAGATACCATTATGAGTCATAGGAACACGTTTGAACGTTACAGGTACTCGAAGCATTTTATGTATTGGTAGATATAGGGGTAGGGGAGAAGGTCATATGTTGGGTACGTTAGTGTTGTGTTACATGTGACAGAAAGGAAAACATTATGAGCCATATAGGAACACGTTTGAACGTTACAGGTACTCGAAGCATTCTATGTATTGGTCGATATATGGGTAGAGAGGTCATGTTAATGAGTACGTTCGTGTGCAACATGTGGCAGTATAGATACCATTATGAGCTATAAGAACACGTTTGATCGTTACAGGTACTCGAAGCATTCTATGTATTGGTTGATAAAGTGGTAGGAAAGGAGAGAGTTCTCAAGGGACCGCTTGCGGAAAAGTGTTTTGCTAATTTTTGGTTGCATGTTTGGGTGGGTGCATGGATTGATGGGGGATTTGCAAAAGTGCTGTCAAGATATATCTGAGGGGGCAGGAAGTCTCTGATGTGATAGTCACCGTCATACTTATGATTTTCACTTGTCTTCTTTTCTAAGGGCTAACATGGAGCTTGGAGTGCTCACTGGGATGGTTCGTTCTGTAGTGGACTGTAAATCCAGTGTTTACGCCTTTAAGAATA